>LBNU01030177.1:4116-37551 GCA_014162995.1 Artemisia annua | reverse complement strand
CAAAATCCCCCAGACTAAGGTATTGCGTGTCCTCACGCAATGTAATCATATCACGCCTTAAAGATAAATAATTTCACACCCCTCTTTACTAACTTTGAAAAGTAGCAAAACGTTCAAAAGAGATACGAAATCATTTATTCCCTAAAATGCCCCGGTTTTCCATTTTTGACTATGTACATCCTTTATTACACTTTTTAGTTTATGACGGTGTGATTGACTTTCATTATCTTTCAATAACGATTAAGGGTCATAGAGCAAGAACACGATTCCTAGAAAAGTGACCGATTGGATAAAATTCATCGTCCCTGATTTTTCACAAGCCCCCAAACTAAGCGTAAAAACGGATCATTGTTTACTTACAAGTTAGATGCTAACGCTACTCATGGAAGTTACTCGTGTACCTCTTGCTCCCATTTTCCTATTTTTGTATCTCATTATTTTATTTTTGTGAGAGAAATGAATTTCTTCATAAGCATCTCGTTTCATAGTTTTTAGTCCGATAAAGATACCAAATTCAAACGCTAAATAGTTATCGATCTTCTCTTAAGAAGGTCTGCTAGAGAAATGTGGTCGACATCAAGGATATTGGATACATACAAAGACTTTGGAATACATCAAAATAGACATGAGTTGGAAACAAATCTAACTTTCTCTCTCTACATTTCTTCTTTTCTCTCTCTAACTTTCTCTCTCTACAAGGACTTTGGAATACATCAATATAGACATGAGAAATGAATTTTTTTTTGGTTTTCTCTCCAAGGCTTCACCTCTTTCTCTCTCTAACTTTCTCTCTCTACATTTCTTCTTTTCTTCCTCCCATGTGACGAGCCATACCACAAGATCTATACGTGTTTTCGAGTTTATTTAGTATCCTACAGGTTAGAAACAAATCTAGTATAGCCCAAGTAATTAGTTAAATAGTCCAGGTCAAAATTCCAAGCATAACCTTGTCCCTGAATATTAGGCTTTTCTTCTAGGTATCTCAGGTTAAGAGTCTCCTCAATCATTCTAGCATTTAAATTATATACCCTATAAGCCTTACTATGAGCTGAATAACCCACAATATACCCCTCATCAGCTTTCTCATCAAATTTCCTAGTTGACCACTAGTGTTCAAAATGGTCACATGACATCCAAAAGGTCTGAAGTAACTAATGCTGGGAACTTTCCCAGAGAGAAGTTCATAAGGTGTCTTGTTATGAGGTCTAGTGATGGACACCCTGTTCAGAACATAACAAGCAGTGCTTACTGCTTCAGTCCATAACATAGTGGGTAATTTAGAGTCTGCAAGCATAGATCTTGCTGCCTCTATCAAGGTTCTATTCTTTCTTTCAGCAACCCCATTTTGTTGTGAGGTTTTGGCATTGCTATAGTCCCTTTTTTCCCCTTAGACCCACAAAGTTCTATTAATAAAGCATTCTTGAACTCTGTCCCATTATCACACCTAATACTTTTAACCTTTTTGTTTAGCTGGTTTTCAACAAGGGTAATAAATTCTTTTAGAGTAGGAAAAGTTTCATCTTTAGTTCTCAAAAAGAATACCCAATAAAACCTGCTATAGTCATCAGTGATTACCAGGCAGAAGTACTTGTGATCAATACTTCTGATTTGAGTTGGACCAAAGAGATCCATATGCAGCAACTGAAAAGGTTCTGAGATAGTGCTCACAGCTGTAATGGCTTTGTAGGAGGCTTTGTGTTGCTTTCCTTTGTTGCAGGCAACACAATTGTGCTCATTGGTGAAGACTTTGGAAGGAAGCCCATGAACTAGACCAAATTTGGAAAGCTTGTTGATGGTCTTGAAGTTCACATGAGCCATCCTTCTATGCCATTTTGTAGACTCATCCAGGGATGCTTTAGCCACCAAACATGTTAGGTCACCTTCAGGTTGGACATCATTCAAATTGAATGTGTATAAATTGTGGCTTCTGGGAACTCTCAGCATAATGGTTGTATCTTCTGGAAGCTTGAAGTCTTTGGAGATTACAAGACATTCATCCTCAGAGAAGAATACTTTGTTCTTGGTGTCACAAATTTGTGATACTAAGAACAAGTTGAAATTTTGCAGTTCCTTCACATAGTACACATTCTCAAAATCCAACTTAGAGGTTCTAATGGTTCCTTTCCCAGTGATTCTACCATCTCCCCCAACAAAAGTCACAGTGCCTCCTTGAATGGCACAAAATTATGCATCTTTTCTTTGTTCCCTGACATGCTTCTGGAACAACCACTATCTACTATGCCTACATCTTTACTTTTAATAGGATGATCCTACAACAACAACAAAAATATACACAAAGTATTAGTACACTTTGGAGACTCAAGTCATTACTGACTTGAGCCTGCCTTGTGGATCATAAGAGTTAGGCCATGTAGATATATAAGATCCACAATTGTTCTTGGTCCTTCTTTTAGGTCCCTTTTGTTTCCAAGAACAACCTGTTGAGGGCTTAACAGCAGTATCCCAATATCCCCCTCCCACATACATTGAGTCATGAAATCCAGGCCAATAACCCTTCTGAAAATAAGTACTAGTTGGTCTCACAAATGGTCTAGCAACAGATCTTCTCCAAATAGATGGAGAGGTTTTACCAGCAGAAACATACTTGTCAGCAGAAACTGACTTATCAGCAGAAATGTATTTGCTGGTTTTATGAGTTGCTTGTGGAACATATGATGGTATATCATTAACATTTTTCCACATTGGTCTAGGTCTCTTTTGGTTAGCACAGACACCCATTCTCTACTCGTGAAAATTACAATCCTTAATCAAATAAAATTTACTTCCACAAACAAAACATTTCTTCTTTTTAGAAGATTTATTCAATGTGAAAGATGTTCCATTACATGCAAAAGTATTCAAACCACAAACATTAACAGAATTGTTTTTGACAGAATTAAAAACATTGTTTTGCAGAGAATTAAATGACAAATCTCCAAAGGAAGATGTCTTTGAATTGGATTCATCAGCAACAACTCTAACAGACTTGTAGGGAATCTTGGGTGTATGCTTGGGTGAGGTCTTGGGTAGGTCAGACTTTTCACTTGAATCACAGCTGGTATAGGTAGTGGACCCTTGGTTTGAGGACTTGTCACTGTCAGAACAAGAGACAAAGTCAGCAGATTTACAATCAGGGTCTGGCAAGTCACTTGACTTTTTGTCAAAACAAGAGACAAAGTCAGCAGATTTACATTCATTATATTTAGGTTTCAAATCATCATAAGACTCCTTAAGGGCATTATATTTTACATCACAACCAAAGACACAATTATGTACCTGAAAGATGCCCATAAAGGCAAATTGATCATGATGATCCTCTGTGTCACAACTGGCCAGCAATCCACTCAGCTCAGAACTATCAATCTCATCATTATCAGGCTCATGCACCTTCCAGTTTACATGTTCATCCAAAGAGATCATAGCATTGGCATCTCCAGCTCCCACTTGCTTCTGCTGATAGGCAGAGTACCTAACATCATCCTCATCCTTCCTATCCTTGCACTCTCTTGAGAAGTGACCCACCTGACCACAAGTATAGCACTTGACCTTCCTTCTATCGAATCTTGCTGGATCCCTTTTTCTGAAGTTGAACTTTCTACCAGCCTTTTTCTCAAACCTCTTGATATTCACTGTGAGCATGGCCATCTGCCAGTTCAAGTTCATCTCCTCCAAATCCAGCGGGTCCACTTGATCAAAATCCTCAAAGACCAGTTGCTGCTGATCTTCACAATCAGCAACAAAAGAGTGAAGTACATCTTCCAATATACCACTAGACTGAGATTGAGGTTTTGGTCTAGGAGTGATGTAGGAAGATGATGATGCTGAGGAAATTGGGCTCGCAGCATGAGTCATCTTATTAGAGGTGGTGCTTACAAAAGCTGAGTAAGTGGGAGTGGGTGAACGAGTGTGACTTTTGACGTTAGGCTCAAGAGTTTTGAGCTTGTTGTAGAGATCATCAAAAGTGGGATTATCCAGTCCACCTTTAGCTTTGAGGGCAATACTCTCTTGCAACCAAGATGGAGGTAAAGATCGTAAGAACTTGGCATTGCAGTCCTCATTGTCTGGCTTGGCCTTCAGCTGATTCAATTGACTCAAAATCCTTTGAAATCTGTCATACCCCTTGTGTACGCCTTCTTCCTCTGAGATTTAGAATTCTTGAAACTGTTGTTTGAGCATTGATTTCCTCATCCTCTTTGACTCATCGTTCCCACCAAACCTAGCTTTGATGGCCATCCAGATGTCCTTTGCATCGTCCATGTAGTGAAAATCACCCATATGATCATCTGGTATAGCCTGAAGGAGAATAGTTCTAGCTTTGTTCTCTCTCTGTACAGCTAGAATCTCTTCAGTAGATGTAGGAGCAAGGATGGAAATTTTACCATCAGGATCTTTGGTGGTCTTCTTCAAACTATTACCCTTAAGGATAATATTCCAGAGATGATAATCACAATTAGTGATCCAGTTCTGCATCTTCATCGCCCACAATTTATACTCTTCCTTCTTGAGATATGGGAATTTTGCATTGCTGCTGGTGAGTGTGAGTTGTTGTAAAGATGTGGAGGTGAGTGGTTGAGTGACTTCTGAGTCATCAGTTGATCCTGGCATCGTTTTGATTGTGAGGGTGTAAAAGAGATGTTGTTCTTAGTATCACAGAGACTCTCCCGAGGCTCTGATACCACTTGTTGAACCGTAGACCTTGATAGTTCTTTGAGCCTATATGGATCATTAGTAATGCTTATGTAATCACCAACACACTGAAAGAAAATCTCTACAACTTGTATTCTTTAGCGGAAATCAAATACAAGAAGAACACGAATTACTAAGAACACTTGATCCTCTATGGATCTTCTATTAAATCGTAATTGTACTCAATGTACCCCTTACATAATGTCTAACCGGGTGGTCCTTTTATACTACAAGGAACCCTAAACCCTTCTTACAAGAAACGTATAAACATAAGACTATAGAAGATATTCTACATATCTTGTCCTAATATAAACTAAAGTTATCTTCCAGCATATTCTACGGATTAACTATATCTGCAGAAACTCTTCTATCAGCAAGAATACTTCATCAGCAGGAACCATGAACGTCAGCAGAAACCACTATAAGTATCCGCAGGAACCTGTCAGTAGTACTCTTCAGCAATAACTATAATAATTCCCAACACGTATTATATGGTTTGATGGGTGGATCGGGACCTATTTCAATTCCTAAATTTTCATCCAAGGATGGAAGATTAGGTAACGGTTTTGGTTAAGGCTCCAGTTCATCAAAACTAGGAACTTCCATAGAACTAAAAGAAAGGTTATGACTACAATTATTCAAACCTATTTATTCTAGTTGTGTTTGGTCCAAGGGCTTTACCTCTATTGGGGTTCCTATAATCTCTTCTACTTCTTCCGGGTAAGTCACGGGTGGTGTGTATGCCTCAAATGATGGTAGAACTTGTGGGGTATTTAGTGGGCTTAGTTTATCTACCTCATCCTTCATCTTTTTATCCCCAAACAAGCTTTCTGCTTGTTCCCTCAAACTTGCTATCAATTGATCCGTAACAACGTTTGTTGGGTTGTCCAACTTTTTAGCGAGTTGGGCACAATTCTCTATGGTTTCCCATGCTCCTTCAGCACTTAATTCCCAAAGGTCCCCATCTGCGGCATGGTCAATGTCCATTTTGGTATAGTGGTTGACACGATGGTAAAATATTTGAATTTGAGACCATAGATCGAAACTATGATGGGGGGACTTATGTGTTTCAAAAGCTTTAAATTTATAATACTAATTTCACCATTTTCCTTAATATATAAAATACATGGGTAAAGTATAACCCCCGTTTATAGCAAAGGTTTAGGTAAGACCAGGTCGTCCCAAGAGATTGTAGAAAAGCCAAGTTAGCAATTGTGTCAAAGTGAAGTCCCTAGATTGTCACTTATCCAAAGACTAGTAATTTAGATTGTTTGTTTATATGATTAAAAGCTATGTTTATTTAGGCTAAGAAACATGGAAGTAACATGTAACGATGAGCAAGCAATCATGAACAAGATATATAAATAAGAGGTGACTAGTGATCACTCCTACAAATAACTATCCAACATATTAAGAAACCCTTTCGACCTATGATTCTCAATATATCAAATGCATTAAGAATGGTTCATAACATAAGTATACATAAGCCAATTTCCTCATCAAGTTTGTTAGACATGAGATAAGGCATTAAACAAGATCATGGATGGGTTGATAAATATTTTGTCGACCAATTTCTACAAGGTAAACACCAAGTTGCCATAGACAAACACCTTGAAATAATACCAAAGTGGCAGACCCTTTCGACCTACTTCTACCACAGAGATACATCAAACATTCAACAATGATCCAAGCATAATCTCATCAATTAAACTTAAGTATAGTATCAAATAGCAAGCGTAAATTACATTGTAAGCAACCATATAACTACATCACCCAAATAAACATAATAACGACTACTCCATTATCGTAGTAACAAAACACATATCATTCAACATGGATTTCATAAACTTCATAATATAATTCGATAAGATAGAAAAGTGTACCAAAGTGATTACAACGAAAGAACAAATGATTTCACAGAGATAACTCTCTTGGCTCGTTCTCCTACCCTCTGTCACAGCAATAGAATCACAACCAAACCTTGATATGGTGAACTTGGTATGAGTTCACCAATACCACTTTTGTATACATTCCCTACTTCTCTTGGATGTTGCTCTCTTTCTCTGGTTTCGTTCTTTTTCTTATATAAACTTTATTTGACCTAATACAACTCCAATGCTCAGTAAATGAGGACAAATGATCGGCCTCACAATGAATGCAATCAATAACTCTGCTTTGTAACTGTCAAGGCAAGTGCGCCATACTTCGCAGAAAGTACGCCGTACTTCGCGTATATTCAATCTCATTTACCCGCCAAGCAAGTACGCCGCACACAGTCCTAAGACCGGCGTACTTGGGTCTTTCATACTTATATATTTTCATTCCAAGTCCTTCCTTTATCGTAATTGTTACTTTATCGTCCTTTAAGTGGTATTTCTAACTTCCTTCTCTCGTTCAATCCTGCAACCAGATTAGTACCAATTCTACACAAATAACGTGATATTCTATGTAATATAATAGATATATAATACATAATCGATGGGATAAATATGTATAATTAGAGCATTATCAGGGACTTTTCGGAGTAAATATTTAAAACGAGTCCATGCATCATAGATAGGTTCATCTTGATGTTGTTTGAACATCAAGATGTCATTTGGAGTGGGTGAATTTCGAGGTCGGTAGTATGGTGGATTTGCGTTCTCCATAATGGTGAACGGAAGAGTCAATGGAAAGGTTTTTACGAACAAATACACAAAGAAAAGATAGACTAAAGAAAACCTAATAAAAAGAAAGTAAAAATCTCACTAGATAGGAATCTAATGAGTAGACCTAATAAAATTAAAATTCAACCTAAACAATAACTATTCCCCGGCAGCGGCGCCAAAAACTTGATGCGTGGATTGCGTCTATGCAAAAGGTTTTACTTCTCAAGGGATCTTGAAAAGCTTGCAATCCCCACCAGGCAGTATACCTGACCGATGTAGTATAGTGTAATTGCAAGTACCGGGGGATTGATCGTTCTACTTGGGGAAAAGTGTTCGTTAGGATTGAAATGGATTAAACTAGGTCTAGAGGTGAAGGATGATTCTTTTTGTATTTTCATATTTTAATGAAAGCAAATAAAAATCTCGGGTATTGGAAGAGTGGGCGGAATTAGTCGCTAGTCAACTAACCCAAAAGCTACTAATGCAATACAAAATAAAATGTCAAGAAAATAAATTGAGAGACTTCTAATATGGAAACAAACGTGTTCACTTAGGCTTCCTTACTCCCTAGTTATCTTTTATTAATTGATAGGTTTGCTACAATGGCATGGATGCCGGGTTTTAGTCTTTTATTAACATTCTTGGGGGCGTGTACAATCTTCCCCAACTCTATAAGCTCTTATATCCTCCTACAATGGCGCGTAAAGCGCCCATATCGTAGGGATTATAAATAGTGGCTTATGCGTTAAGTTTAACCAAATAGCCGTAGTACACATCCGACTCATGTTTCTTAAGACGTTCAAGCATGTTAACATCGATAAACATCCACCCACAACAAGTAATAGCAAACCAATCAATAAATAATCAATAACTAGGTTTCATTATTCCTAAGCAAACACAAACAAACCTAGCCTAGCATGTTAAAGGAAAGAAAGCATACGATATAATCAAACAACACATAGACATATTGAATGATTAAAGTATAACTTATCTTCAATTAATCATGGAAGAAAAGAGTGTTTGAAACCTCAAAATAGCTGCAAAAGTCGACTAGGGTTCGTACCCTAAGTTCCTACCAAAATTCCTCTCTTAATGAATGACAAAATGAAAAATATATATAGATTTACACTGGTGACGGCGTCACCTTATGGGTCCTGACGCCGTCACCTCGCCATGATTAGGGTTTCTTGATTGCCTAGATTCACTTCTGACGCCCTCTAGTTGGAATTGGTTCTGGGCCATCTCTCTCTAGCTTATAACATGACGGCGTTGGTGAAATAACACGTGACGCCGTCACGTGTAAATGCCTTGAAAACTTTCTGGCCTGTCTAGTGTAAAAGTATCCACCTCTTGTTTCAATGAGTGACGGCGTCACCTTGTACAGCTTGACGCCGTCAGGTCCTGTTTCCAGCTTGGATTCTTGACTTTGTCATTTTCTTCACTTTTATGCTCCAAAAACATCCAAAATGCTTCCTTTTCCAAAATTCCTCTTCAAAGTACCTAAATTCACAAAAGAAACGATTTAAGGAAATATTTGATCATATATTCACGACTTAGGGCTTAAATGACACCTTAAAATCATGACACTTTTCGTCTCATCACAAGGCTTAGGCAAGGGATCTAATGTGATCTAAGGCATCTGATAACTAACCTAGTACTGAAATAAAGCTAATGGAACAAGTGTAATAAGCTTACGTGGTCAGAAGTGAGTTAACGAGGGTTTCGGGTTTCCTAGGTCAAAAATGGAAGTCGACAAGGTCTTAGGCCTATAGTACACGACTTCTAAGTTTACTAGGCTTCTACTACTACCCTTAGGATCAGAGAGTTTGAGGTGATAAGAAGTGAAGGTGTGTGTTTGAAATGAAGAGGGTACGGGGTATATATAGGGCTCGTTAGCCCTTGTAGCTAAGTTTTCTTAGCATGGTTGCTATGTAACGTGGAGGTAAGGTATAAGGAGGGGGAAGGGTGACTAGGATAATCTATTGGCTGACTAAGATAGGCTATGGTAGTAGAATAGGGTGGTATGGAGGTTTTAGGGTCATATGGCAGTTTTGAGGTGACAAGGAGGTGACGAGCCTCCTTGTTGGCTGTTTTATAGCCATGGAGTGATAAGGAGGTGATGGTGGTGCTTGTAAGCTGTTAGGGGGGCTATAGAGGCGGTTTAGGGGTGTTTGTGGTGGAGGTTTAGCCGTAGAGGCGGTTTAGGACAAGTAGGTGATGCACCTACTTGTATGGTGGGTGCTAGGGTGCTAGGTTGTATTTAAGGAGGTGTGTAAACTGCTAGGTAAGTTGCTAGAGGTGTTTGAGGTGCTTAGGGTACTTAGTTTTAGGATTAGGGTTAAGTTAGGTTTAGTTATAACCTAATTTTGCTTAGTGAGAGATTAGGGTCTAGCTTAGGGTTTAGTGCCTAGATTAAGGTCTTATGAGTGCTTAGTGGCTAATCCTAAGTCCTAAGAAGCTTATACTAAGTGGTGGTAGCTTATGGGAAAGTTTAACCTAGTTTCCGGGAAGTTATAACCTAGTTATGGTTTTGTGCTTAAGAGAATTGTACCTAGGCTCTAAGAGGTTGTACTAGTGTCTAAGGGTGCTAAGATATCCTATTGTTCCTAAGGTAGCTCATACATAAGCCTTGAACACTTTCAAACTAGTTTAGATAAGCAATTAGGGTTTAGTAAACACATAGGCCTGATTAGGGCTTAATTAGGGTTTATTAGGGTTTTGTGATGGATTTAGTGTGTTAGATTGATAGATTACTTATTTTGGTGTTCTTGTGATCTTATGCTTGACATACCAAGAGTTTATAGGATGTGTGGGTAGAGATATTTGGCTTGTGTGGATACGTGAGTAGGTCTAGAGAGTCATGCAAGTAGTAAATGCATATAAAAAGCAAAAATTTACCTGTGAAATACCTGATATACGTATTTGTACTGGGAATGATAGTGATGAGATTTTGTGGGTTGTTATATTTCTCAACCACATTATAACAAACATACAGCGTGCACTCTTCATACTCATCGTAATTGGTAAACAACCATACTTTTTCTCATATATATACTCTAATCCTTAGATTCCCGACTAAGCAACATATTTTTGTTATTTTCTTGATGGATAAATAGAAACGAAAACTAAGGCTCAGAAGGTGTAACTAGTGGATAATAGCACTAAAAGTGAGTGCCAAACGGGTTAAATTTTGTTTAGTAAACCGATGGCTTATATATGGTGTAATTCCTAATTTTTGCCTCTTATCACATAAAAATACTTATATCACACGAATGTGATCTCACTGCGGTCTCATAATGATTTCAAATATAAGTTCTAGAATCACATAAATTATCGGCACACTCATAAACAAAGAAATCAAGCATAAAAGGTATATGCCGATATAGGCTCGAAATCCTCACATTTATAGTGGTAATGGTCATAAAATGTGCAAATAATGTCATTAATCTCGATTCAGACTTCTTATAATTGTTTTGGATACATTTTCTATAAAAACTCTTTTAGTTACTTCTAATTTTACTAACTTTTATACTCCCGTAATCGGCGTACATTACTAAAATATGCGTCGGTTTTTATTAATATATACGGCGAACTTTAGCTAAAAGCGGCGGTTTTCTCAAACTAATCTTAACACTTTATTAAAAATTTTCTACATACTAATATAGGTTTTTCTTTATTTTTCAAGTTATATTCCCCCCATACTTAAATTAAGCATCGTCCCTAATGCTTTAAGAATTAAAAACAAAGTATAACGGGAAAAATAAAGGATAACGGTACTTCCCGGGCATGCTTTGTTATTCCCCCGAGAAATCTCCAAGTNAGATACAGATCATTGTTATAAAACATTGTTTGAAATTTTCTTAGAATCATGACCAACACACTGGTCATCCAAACCATTGAAATCAACAAACAAACCATCCAATCCACAAACCCGCCGTACAAACCAGCAAAGTACGGCGGTCTTCATACCTGCTCTTCTCCTTCTTCACTGTTACTTCCATTTTCCTCACTCTCATCACTTCCTTCACTACAACTGCTTCCACTATCACTGCTGCTCTCATTCTCTTCTTCCTGTGCTTGTGCATTCTCTTTTGTCTCAGCTGGCTCAGATATGCATGGAGGACAATAATACCCATGTCAATGTTGTGGGCTTTCCCCAATTCCTCCATCACCAGTGCGTACCTGTCAGTGTGGTACAAAATTCTATCAACTTTTTTCTCCAGAACTCCCAACCTTGACTCAATTCCTTCCATTTTCTCAATCACATTGTTTTTTCTTGCTCTGGGTGGTAGTGGTGACCTCACAGCTTCTGGCCCAGCAACATTAGGCTTCAACTTACCCCTATCATCCAGCAAATCTGTCAAAGTCACATGGTCAAAGGCTTTGTAAGCTGTAGGTGCAGAGTATGTGGCCATGTTCTCCTCAGTGAACACATCTAAACCCTTAGCCAACCTTGTTATCAAATGACCACACATCAACTCACTATCACCCTGGCATCCTTTCCCCTTCTTTTTCAACCAGTGAGCCACAACCCATGAGACATTTGCATACCCACCCATGTTCTTTTTCTCAAACAAACTTAACAGCCAACACTCCATCCTTTGAATTTTGTCAAAACCAGTAGTTCTTTGGCAAAGCAGGTAAGTGATCATTTTGTGTAGGACCTTCAAAACATTCCTCCGAATTGTGCTCACCTTACTCCTTGACAAAATCAAACTCTCCTCACTTCTCACTTTTGCCCAAAACTCATTCAAGGCAGCATTTGTTATCTTTATCTCATTTCTGACTTTTCCTTTGAAATATTCCTCAAAGTACTCATCCTCTAAAACCTCTTCTGTGTACAATCCTAAGGCTACACCAAACCTAGCCAATGTCATTGAATGTTTCCTTCCTCCCAACCTAAAGAAAATACTCTTCTCTGTCATGATCTTTGTCATCCCCCACTGTCTCATCAAAACTGAAAGTAGAATAAAACTCCAAACACAACTCCTTGTACACATTCTCTTTAATATCAAAAACCTTCCTCCAAGTTTCTGAAACAAACAGCACCTCATCATCATCCTCATCATTTACCAACTTAATGGTCAATATTTCCTCAATTTCTTCTGCACAACCAGCTTTGTTTAAAACCTCCCATTGTAGCAGATATGGGGCATAAGGGCTCTTCTGGTACAATGTGCTCAGAACTTTGTTGTAATCTCTCCTTGCTTTAGTGTTGCAAGTTCTCCATAACAAATGAGGATGAGAAAACACTGGCATCAGTGCCTCCTCCACTGTGATTGAACCTCTCTTTCTCTTAGTCTGCCTTTGCCTAGATGAACCAACCTTAGCATCATGCTCTGCATTTTTAGTCTTAAACATTCACAAACAAGCAACATTATTGTTAGAAAACATAGACATCAAATATATAATTAATTAAGCAAGTTTCATGCATACTGTGACCAAATTTTTCTAGGAAAGCGGCGGTTTTATATATAAAACCGGCGGTTACGTGACAAAATTTTTCAAATTCTGAAAATGTTTGTACAAAAGCTCCGCGGTCTTGGCCCTCAAGACCGGCGGTTTTATTGCTCTGCACACAAGTTCTCTGTTCTATAATCCAAGAACCAGTTTTATCTCAACTAGACATCAAAATTCTATCCTTAAAAAGCTTCTTATATCTTATAAGCAATCTCAAGTTTTCATTTAAGCATATAAGAACAATCTTTCTCAGTTAAGCATCTCTTACTAAATGTTTATGCATTCAAAGGAAAATTTCTCAAAATATCATTCTAGCAACTCTTAAACATGCAATATCTCTTCTTATACTCATGGCAAACGTTTTAGCAATCACATTGTATTACTAGCATAGGCAATTTCTCATATTTGGGCAAAGAAAAACCCTAAATCTTTAGTGATCATAATTCTATAACTAATCAAGGGGAAAACTCTAAAATCATGTAAAGCAACATAGAATTAAGCATAAAATGTCCAAAATTCAGAATATCATAGCAAACCCTAAGTTTTCGATCATCAAAACCCTAAGAAAATTTTCAAAAGATTGACACAAGTGTAAACCTACCCTCATTGTGTTGAAATTATTGTTTTGAACTTGAAAATATTTGTAATTGATCTTGGGATGGTTGAAAACCGTCGGTTTTTTTCTTTTGTGTGTGTTTTGGTACTTTTTTATTTTTTAGCGCGTATGTCAAAAATGATAAGTGTTTAAGTTATAAAAGCTTCCCTTGCTAAAAGTTCGGCAACCTTAGTAAAAAGGTCGGCAGTTATTTCTGCAATTTTTCTTACAGTGTGCTATGATCTTCTAAAAAAATGGTTAAAATCAAACTAACAACTATAGCAATCATATAAACATTCACAATAGATATTCATTCATCTCTTATCAGAGGAATAATCATCAAACATAAGCTTGAGATACATTTTATTCAAAAACATGATAAAATAACATAGAAATGAAAAAAATAAGAAAGGAGCATTGTTTCAACTCCATTTTTGGTGTTAATTGGGTGTTTAGGCAGTGAAATGGTCTGGTGACATGATGTCACTCAACTTGTAGGAACCGGATGGCTTCTTCTTGGTGTTAAGAGAAGATTCAGATGATTTTGGAATTTCTTTTTTCATGAGGACCATTATTCACTCCAACTTCACCTTCCTCATCAATTTCTGCCCGCAAAGTGATTTCTCCATACTGGTAATTAATTATGCTTCTGGTGTGTTCCATGAATGTTCTTCCTAATATTACATCAGGTTCCACATCATCTTCTTCAGGGTTAACATAGAATTCCAGTTTATAGCATTCGGTTTTCTCAATGGAATCCCCCATAGTTTCTCCTACCAACTTCATAGACAGCTTCTTATCAATTTTCTTATCTCCATTCTCCAAAACCTCATATTTTAAGTTAAGTTTAACTACATATTCCTGGGAAATTAAGTTCTTATCAAGGTCAAGGTCTAAAGTTCCATCAGAGGTAAAAAACCCCTCAACATAACATGGTGTTACATATTTTTCCCCAACTTCATTTCCATTTCCATTCCTATGAAGTAAGAAGACCTTAGTTTTCATTTCAGGGGCATAAGTATTCATTTTCCAGAAACTCTTTCCAATTGCATCAGTGTCTGGGTAAATAGTTAGCAACCCTTTAGAAAAGTCTATAACTCCTTTTGCTTGTTCTAGAAAAGTTCATCCTAGGATCACACTATGTTCCCATTCACTATCACTCGGGTTAACATCAAATTCAACAAAGAATATGTCCCTATTCATTTTTACTAGCAACCTCTTTGTGATCTCCTTCCTTCCATTCTCTTTTTCCTCAATGCTCACCCCTAGTTTCTTCATCAATTCCTTTGATATTAGGTTCCTGCTGAAATCCAAATCAGCTACAGCATCATGAATTTCATGTAATATTCCTCAGTTTCCATCCTGTTAAAAATGTGAACCCTTTGTTCATCTTCCTTGTCATCAGCTGCAACCTCAAAAGTAATTTCTCCCTGCCAAGTGTTCTTGCTTTCCACTTGGTCTTTTTCATCATTCATGAGTCCTAAGTGCAATTTTTTGCCCATTTCTAATGTATGACAGCATAACATCAAACAGAACATTAGTAGGTTAGTAAATAAGTTATAAGCGCATAATCATACTCTAATAATCTCATAAAAATCATGTATGTCAAGATGTGCATCTGTTTTATCATCACAAAAGAGAAACAAGTATTCTGTAAAGATTTTTGCAGAAAAGTATGACGCATTTTAAGAAAAGTACGGTGGTTACGTGTCTTTCTAGCCGTTTTGTTTGAAATTCTCCAGAAATACGACGGTCTTAGAAATAAAACCGGCGTGTTTCTGGGTTTTATCAGATGATCATAAGAGATATAGTCATTCATAAACTCAGATATAAGTTGAAAACAAATTGCAATTATCATCTCATTCATAAGAGCAATCCAATATAACATTTGCAAGCAAACAATTAAAAAGCAAAGGAAAAATATTTTTGTGTTTTTCATTTTAATGTGCAATTTATACTTATGCAGTAATTCAGATAATAAAAACAAAAGAAACATAAGTCCTATGTTCTCAAAACCTGAAAAAAGCATTTTACAAGTTTGTTTTTGGGTTTTTTGAAATCAAATCAAACTATTCTTTCAACTGTATCAAAAGTTTGGCGGTCTTTATCTTTAAAACCGGTGTTCTTTTTGTCTCAGAAACGAAATTTTTCCAAATTTTTGTAAGAAATCTTAGTATCAAGTGAATTTTTCTTTGTAAAACCAACAATATAAACCAAATTAGCCTCCCCGTCAGCGGCGCCAAAAACTTTGATGTGTTTCGAAAGCTTTAAATTTATAAGACTAGTTTCACCGATTTCTTAATACACAAAACACATGGGTAAAAGTATAACCCCCATTTACAGGAAAGGTTTGAGGTAAGACCAGGTCGTCCCAAGAGAGGTAATAGTTTCTATTGTTAGCTAAGAGTAACAAAATTAGATTCCAATGATTGTCAGTTATTACTAAAACCGTTTTTGTTGGATTTAAAGTTGTTGAATTGTTTTGCCAAATTATTCTAAAGATATGTTTGTTTAAGGCTAAGCACATGAGATAAATAAGCATAAGTATCACAGAAGGTACTTGGACAAGGCATAGAAGTAAAGCATGAATGGTTATCATGTAAACTAGTATATCTACCTTATGTAAAAGAATCTCCTTTCGGCCTTTGATCCTAGATACATAAAGTGCATAAAGTGTGGTCCAAGTATGAAGTATTAGGTATGCATTTCCTCTAGCCATGTCATTAGACATTAGGCTAGTCCTTAAACGTATTATAGTCAAGGTTAACATTTATTTTATTAAGCAATTCTCACAAGCATAGCAATGATTTGTTATGGACAGATAAATCATAATATAATCATCATAATTGCATCTTTCGACCTTTAAACAATCATAGTGATCAATCAAGACAAATGGTAATAGACTCAACCATAACATATCAAATGCATACATAATAGATTCAAATATCATGATACAAATCCTATGTTACCATCATGGCATAAATGCCTTAAACAAACATAAAGATGCTACTCCTTATTCATATCAAAGTAAACAAAGTACATAATCATTATCATTGTATAGAACAAGATTATACCGAGGTTTACAAGTGTTTTTGTATTCGAAGGGTGTTCTCCACACGTTGCTACTTCTCCAACTCTTTAGCGAGTGGTTTTTGGTGCAAAACCACTACTAACTGCTTCTTAATGATCAAGAGATGTTTCTTGATTGAGGTGTGTATAAAACCACGAATTCAGCTCCTATTTATAGTTGAAATGAAACCCTGGCATGTCCCTGGCGAGTTATGACAAGCAAGTGATCGGCCTCATCATTGATGTAGCTCATTAATGTAGAAACATAACTGCCATGAGAAGTACGCCGCACAACTGGTGTGAAACCGGCGGGCTTCTCTTCGCGTAACCGGCGCTCAAATAACATATAATCGGCGTACTTTAACGTGTGACTTGTAGTTGCATAGTTGACCAAAGGTACCCGTATGCGGCGCGCTTTCTACATATGATCGGTGTGCTTTTGTCCAAATTATGAATAATTAGCTTTAGTCATTTGTTTCGTGTACTTCTTGCGTCTTCCAAAAGTCCTAATAATAAGGTTATTTACTATATAATTTATATAATATCGGGGGTATAAATATGTATAATACGAGACTCATCAGATGTTGATTTAGATCTTCGGAACGAAGTCCATGGAATGCACATCCGCTTTGCACCAACCGGATGGTGTCGGATCGCAAGGGAGACACATTGGCTCCTTGGGTGACCTCAATGGTGTTTCGATAGCCTTGGTGGCTAGGTCGGGAGTATTCTCTTAAAGTGCATGCTCTAGGTGGTTGGTTTGATTATGGTGGGTTTTGTTGTGGTGGGTTGGCGTGATCAAAGATATTACCACCTTCCATAATGGCGGATGGTAATGGTTACGAACAAAGGAACAAAGAAAAAGATAGACTAAAGAAAACCTAATAAAAATGAAATAAATATCTCACTAGATAGGAATCTAATGAGTAGACCTAATAAAAATAAAATTCAACCTAAACAATAACTATTCTCCAAGCAGCGGCGCCAAAAACTTGATGCGTGGTTTTGCAACGTTGCAAAAGGTTTTACTTCTCAAGGGATCTTGAGAAGTTTGCAATCCCCACCAGGCAGTGTACCTGACCGATGTAGTATAGTGAGTGGCAAGTACCGGGGGATTGATCGTTCTCTAGTGGAATAGTGTCATTAGGATTGAAGACTAAGTCACTAGGTCTAAAGGTGAGGGATGATTCTTTTTGTATTTTTATATTTTTATGAAAGCAAATTAAATATCTCAGGTATTGAAAGAGTGGGCGGAATTAGTTGCTAGTCAACTAACCCAAAATACTACTTATACAATTATAATAAAATAACAAGAAAAGTAATTGGTGAACTTCTTATAATGAGAAAATGTGTTTACTTAGATTTCAATACTCCCTAGCTATCTCTTATTGATTAATTGGTTTGTTATAATTGTTTGGATGAAGGGTTGCTTTCCTTAATACCAGTCGTGGGGGCATGTACGTCCTTCCCCAACTCTATAAGCTTCTATCTCTTCCTATGACGACACGTTTAGTAACCTATCATGGCCTCCTTAATAGTCACTTATGCATTAAAAACAACCAATAACATCGTAGTACACATCCGAATACGTTTATTAAGAGGTTCAAACTTGTTACCATATAGGAGATCAGCCAATTTTCTTAAGCCTAATGTGCAATCAATCACCCAAGACAATCAAACAAACCAACTATCAATAATTAATAGCTAGGTTTCATTAGATCTAAGAAAACACTAAAAAACCTAAGCTAGCATGTTAATGTAAAGATAAGACAAACAATGAATTAAACAGCACATAGTGTAATACCTAAAAATTTTCATCTTGAGAAAATTACCAAAATGCCCATATAATTTTAAAAATTAAATAAAAGCTACCATAAATTATAATTAAATTCCTAAAACACCACAAATGCATAAACTATGGATCTAATTAATTTTTATAAGTCCAATTTAATTTTTGAAGCCCAAAATAATTCTACATGCCACGCCTATATTGATTTATAGTCCAAATATTTTAGATTGTGTACAAAATTAATTATGTAAAAGAAATAAATAGAATAAAAATGGATAATCACAAAATATAATTGGAAACTATCAATCAACTTAGCCATTCTTAAGGCCATATTACTGGGCCATAAGCCCCAAATATCAGAATATATGAAACGCTATTCTCCCCATTCTTTTTTTCAAATACCGAACAAAACCTAAACTCTCCCATAATCCATTCGACTTATACAAATTTCTGGGGTGTTCAAAACTTTCTGTGCTTCTACAAGGCTAGAAAAAGTCTCAGAAAAAAAATAGTGGGTTTAAGGCCGTAAATCCTCAATTCTTTTAAGTAAACGAGGTAAACCTTGAATCGTCGACCTCCTGATATTGTTTTCCATTTCCTGAGTTCCTTACATCAATATGATCTGGGAAAAAGCTTACAACGGTTCGGGATCAGTCTTGCTCGGGGAAGTCTTTTGTCATAGGACGCCTGAAGACCATAATTTAGCATTAATCTTATACACTCCAAAAAATAATCGGTATTTCCATGTTTATATCTATGAGACCAAATAAATTAATAAACACAGACCATGCAGCTACCAGAATCGTTTGAAAATAAAAGCCCTAAAACTGTATAAATCCAAATTATTCGATATAAATTTCTGCTGGCTGAAATATAATTTTGTGCTCTATAGAATGTATATAACTTATAAATTACTGTAAAATTGTGGACTGTATAATGATTTGGAATATTGGAACGCTAAAAAAATAATAAAACAAGACATAGTCGAGGCATAACGAAGTTTGTGATAATTGATAATGTTCTGGCTTCTTTTATGTTAATAAACCCTAGAAATTGTGTTTGAATATTTGATACCAAAGTATGTTGTGGATAATAATTAAATCGATATATTATAATAGAATTAATCTATAATATGTAAACTGAGGGTTTATATGTTTGGTAGTTATAAATGATGTGAATTGTTAAGTAGAAAAAGATTGGGAAAATAGGCTGAAATTCTTATTATTTAGTTACGAATGGAGACATAGATAATTAAGGCGTGTTTTTAATTTCTAAAATGTGACTATTTGAAACTCATATAATCTTTAGAAATTGGAAAAATTAGTCATGGATTTTTGGATGTTTTCAAATTAAAAGGCTTAATATAATATTATTAATTATATTAAATTGAAAAAAATAGAAAAGGAGGACAAAACTAAATTCTAAACTGTGTGTTTGAGAAATAATGATACTAAAAGTTTTGGAGATTGAGTACTTTTGCTATGTGTAAGTGTTATGAATTAATGATTTAATGAATAATATTAAAACTTAGGGACTAATGTTAAATTATGAAACTTAAGGGTGAATTGGTATTATAGTTAATCTGAGGATGTTCTAATTTTTGTAAAAATATGCTTGTTTGGTAAATATAAATCTCGGACTTAATTGTAAATGTTATAATTATAGATAATTAAAACTTGTAAACTGAGGGCAAATGTAAATTGGCTTATTTCTTTGACTAAGTTGATTATTAATATGAGATGTGATCATATGTACTCCATTAACTGAAATCGACACTTAACCCAAAAACAGTTCGGTGATTCATGATAACCCCAATTCCAAAACCTTTCCAAAAACGGGATTCTTGAGCTTATGAACATGAGAACTGATAATATGAAATCCACCTAAAATAATATGTAGACATTGAAAACAGCCAATAGTGAACCGGCTAATTACGGAAAACCTCTATTAAGGTAACTGCTATTTATGGAAACTCGTAAATAAGAAACTGCTAATTATGAAAGTACTAAAATAGAAAGTACCTAAATGAAAGTAAACTAAAAAGTAATAATCTGAATGAATCCTTTGTAATTCGCCTTCTACTCCTTTAGGTTGGAGAAGGTGCGCCACTGTGTCTAGCTTTGGTCTATTTGTTGGTATAGTACAATTATCCGTACTTTCAGAAGAGTACATTACACTTCTCTCTCGAACTCCTCCTCCTTTATTATGGATTGATTGACCTTTGATATGATCCGATCTTTGCTATTGATCAGTACATGACCCTTTGATATTGATCCTTTTATACCCTTTGAATTGATCATTCTATTGACCCTGTTGAATGACCTTTACTAACGACCATTTATGGATCTGCTATGCCCTTACCAGACCTTAAGAATGATCCTTATATTGATAACGAATATTGACCATTTAATAGGAACCTATGATCCGTCGATAACCTTGTATAACCAACCTTTGAACTTGTGGAGACTTTGGTATTCTTCGGGATAATGTAACGAAAGTAAAATCTGGAGACTGAAGCCTTTTGGATATTATGAGGGAAGTAAAATATTCTTTTCGTAATTAAAAAGATGATATTCGAAAATCAATTCTAAAGAGGACAACTTCATTTTTCAGAGGGGTTCCTCATCATACGTATAACGAGCTGTATTCACAATGAATGGTTGTAATTACCAAGTTACAAGCACATAATATAACGGTTTCTACTTACGTTTAATAAATTCACAGAGTACCCTTTTGAAGAACATCTAAGTGCACAACTCCTACGTATATCAGATCATAACGTGTATATAAATACATAGTTCGGGGAGCCCGTGGAGAATCTCTATAGTACGTAAACATTTATAAACTTCATTAAGGATGGGCCATTCTTACCTACGAACCTATCCTTTTCTATAAGAAATATAGACTACACTGAAATTAGGAGGGCCGTTGTGTTAACTCATTATGTCTCTTGTTGATCTATGATACTGAATAATTTATGGGACGTTGGATCGGACGTAATCATGAACCCCAATGAGATTGAACCTGCTTACCCTCACTTAACCAGTAGGTCATCTAGTATGTTTTTATATAGCTATGCTATACTACTCNATTGGGCTACTATATGTGTGTGGATATTGTGTGTGGCCTGGGGGTTAAATACTGAATCCTTTGACATTAACTTTGATGATTTTGACACTTATTCTTGATGACCTTTTGGTACTTAACTTGATAACTCTTCGTACTCAACTTTGATAATCTTTCTATACTTGACTTGAAAATCTTTTGACATACCTCGACACCACTTGTAAAACTCTCTTGTACTTTCTCGATTATGGTATTATCTCGTTGTGCTTGTTTACTTTCATATCTGTTCACTGAGCTTTTAAGCTCAGCCGCATTTCTTTTCTCATGCGGCAGGTTTAGTAGGAAGCTGGGCTATGGACGAAGGCTTTGCTTTTGGGCTTAGAAGACTTCACCTTGTAGCATTGGACTGGACTTAGAAGTGACTAGATATTATGAGATTGGGCTTAGTCTGAGTTGGGCTTTGTTTTGTATTTTAGCCTTTGTTTTTGTTTTAGTTTTGTTGTAACCTTGTATCCTTTGCTTATTGTATGAATCTCCGTTTCACTTGTGTTCTGATTTGACTCCATTATGAACACTTTAGCCCTTCTCGGGTTGGGGTGTTACACATAGACATATTGAATGATTAAAGGAAGAACTTATCTTCAATTGAACATGGAAGAAAAGAGGGTTTGAAACCCTAAAAATACTGTAAAAGTCGGAATAGGGTTTATCTCCAAAGTTGCACACTTAATGAATTAAAAATCCAAAACTATATATAGAGAATACAAGCTGACGGCGTCAGGTTATAAACCCTGACGCCCTCAGGCCGCCGTGATTAGGGTTCTCGGATCACCTAGATTCACTTCTGACGCCATCACTTGCAATTGTCATCTGGGCCGTCTCGTGTATCACCAAAGCCAGATGGCCTCAACCTTGTAACACTTGACGCTGTCAGGTGTTGGCTTCACCTTTTCTTCTGGGTCGTCACGTGTAAAATCCATCATCATTCCAATATAAGGTGACGACGTCAGCATGTAAAGCCTGACACCGTCAGGTGTGATTTCCTGACTTTCTTGACTTTTCTTGTTTTCTTCATACTTGAGCATAAAAACGTCCGAAAAGCTCAATAATGCACCATTTTCCAGAAATCACGTTCCAAGTACCTAAAATGAGAAAAGGAACGATTTGAGGTAATACTTGATCATAAATCACCATTTAGGGCTTAAATGACCCCTAAAAGCGTAACAAATATTTCCTTATCAGTAATTTATTCTCCTTAGAGGCTAAGGATGTGGATGTGTTGAGAATGATCGAGATGATAATAATATAAGGGAGACAAATGGTGAGGCATTGATCGACATTTAAGACTTTGGTTTTGCTTATGCAGTAGAAGCCTGATAGTAAAATGCAGTTTAGAGGATCGAAGGTGTGTTATGTATACAAATACAGATGGTGTATATGGTATAAAAAGTTAGCTGACCAATGCTTACTTCATTTTAGTAATCAAAATAGGTTGAACCCCATAAAATGGGTCCTGATAATGCAACATATGTAAAGCGTTGTATGTTTGAAGATCTGTGATGATGGAGTCTTGTTATGCAGTAGATCTATATTCCAAGTGGGATATACATCTGAAAAGGTTTTACCTAGAACATACTGAAATATAAATTCATGTATCATAATTCATTTATCCCTAATCTACAGACTGAATGGTAAGATGGATGTCAGAATAACAATCTACTCTGCATATGCTGTCCAAAAAAAAAAAACAATCTACTCTACATATCATACAACTTGGAAAACAGATGTCAGTTTAGCCTGCATTCTCAGCTGAAAGCCTCAAACGGACACAAATTAAAGCATTGTATGGCTTACAAAGAGCACAGACATAATGCAGACAAACAACCAAATTGAATACTGTAAGTTATAGTACTGGGCTATGGCAAATGCGGCAAACTGAATTGAGCAATAACATTGTTACAGCTTCAGCCCATAAGTAATCTGGTAATTGAGCATTGATTAACATTGTTTGTACATCTTCCACTAACGTCCTGTTGCGTCTTTCGATAACCATTCTATTCTGGACAGCGTGCAATTGATGTTTGATGTTCAATTCCCACTTTCTCAAAATAGGTACGAAAAGTCTTATTCTTAAACTCAGTTCCGTTGTCTGTCCTGACTTTTCTCAAAATAGGGTACTATCATGTTTCCCATAGATAGGAATTGAATTCTTAAAGGATATTATCATGTTTACCAAAACACCCCATGTCAAATTTTTGTAAAAATCACTTCTCACAACTAGGACAAATATTTTTCTTCTCACATTGTTGATACAAAATTAAAATGTTATGTTTAAAACATCACTTGCATAATGTCTCTTGAATGCTAAAGAAAATACATAACTAATATCTATTTTCGGGTACATTCAAACGAAGCTACATTGAATTAGGAGCGTTTGGGTTATCTTTAGTTTTATAACAAAATTTGCATGATAAAACGTTTTGAGCATTAAAATGAGTCAAGATAACCGCACCTCCACATTGTTTGCATATAGGCACACACTAGAACATCTACATTATAATAGTCGTTAACTTAAACTAAAATGTGAAATTTTGTGTTTTTAGGAATCATCATGCCTCCCGCAACAGACTATGATCGCAAGGACACCCTTAACTACCTTCCCAAACACCACAAAACCAAAGGCTTAACCCCCACTCAAGTCAAAGTCTTTAAGGCCTTAGAAAAACGCTATGTTCACGAGGGTAGAACCATTGACCCATCCTTCTTAGAAGGTACTAATCTTCGTAGGGAACTAACCGCCATCCACTTTGATTGTCTCCTAGATATTGATGAGCCTATTTGTCCAAGATTCATTCTAGAGTTCTATGCTTTCGTCACCCTTCACACCAATTACGATGGTCTCATGTCCTTATCCTTCATGGTTAGTGGTCACACTTACAACANGTAGAACCATTGACCCATCCTTCTTAGAAGGTACTAATCTTCGTAGGGAACTAACCGCCATCCACTTTGATTGTCTCCTAGATATTGATGAGCCTATTTGTCCAAGATTCATTCTAGAGTTCTATGCTTTCGTCACCCTTCACACCAATTACGATGGTCTCATGTCCTTATCCTTCATGGTTAGTGGTCACACTTACAACATCTCTCTCAATGACTTTGCTAAAGTAATAGGTATTCCGAATCATGTTACTTGTCTTTATTCGGATAAACACTTACTCACAATTCTTGACTTGGTCATTGACCGCATCCATCCTTATGATACTCCTCTTGTCTCCAAGGATGTCATTTGTGACCATCTCTTTGTTAGGACTTCCAATACTAGGATAACCCGATCCGAAAATGAAGTCAACAAGGACCCTTATGGAATGGAACTCAATGAGCTTAAGCCACAATTCAAGAAATGGGAAGAACTTACTTTTATTTCAAACTAAACATCACATTTGCTACATTCACATTTCACAAAAAAAAATTACATGTTTACTTTCATGTTAATAAAAATCTAAATTTAGAAATATATATTTACATCATGCCTTGCATCATACATGTCTTGTCAAAAGAATTTTGTAAGATATGGCATATATTTTTTTAGATTTACACACAAGAATCCCATAGTTGACTTTGGAAGATCTTGTGAATATTTTGGTTAGATTTGGAAAGAGATTTCGGTGATCTCCACTATCAGACCTAGCGGAACCAAATCTCAACACGAATGGAACCCTCTAAAGGGTTCCACCAAATCTGTGGGTTGCTCAGGCAGTTTGCCTATAAATAGCAAGTCACACTTTGAGTTTTATTCATCACTTACAATCATATTTACAGCATACATACTCTCATCTAACTCATTCATACTTCATATTTGTGAGATTCTTTTGTAGCAAGAAGATCACAAGTGCATCCAAAAGTTTTACAAGTTTCAACATAACGTTGCTAGACTTGTTAACTTGGCATCGTGTTAACTCGTATTGTTCGTACATCATTTGATTGTATTTATTCAGTAGTGATTCGATTAGTATTTTAGTCCTTAAAATACATAGAGTGACGGGAGTGGTTGTACTCTTGAAAAAGAACTCGACATCTAGCTTTGTGTCGGTAATCTTGTGTAAGCGACGTGTAAGGTTTCTCCGCCGGTGAAAGAAGCTTGTTGACTAGTGAAGGAAACTCTCGAGTTAGATACTCGGAGAGTGGAGTAGGGCAAGGAAAAAGAGTCCTTGTAACCGAACCACTATAAACATCCGTATTGTGGTTTGATTGTTTCTTACTTTATCTTGCACTTTACTTATTGCCTATTATTTTTACATTTGTCGATTACATGTAAGGTTTTCAAAGATAATTAAATTAAAAACCAGTAAACTATTCAACCCCCCTTCTAGTTTTCCATACATTGTAAATTACCATTTTATCCTAATCAATTTTTGGCTAATTTTCTTTTAAGATTATCGCTTTGTTGATCATAATGAACAATATTATCCTTTTTAGTTATTAGATCTTTTTCAATGGGTTTAAAGTCACCATCGGTAATAACATGCCAAAGATCAATGTCGTTTGATTTCACATACGTTTCGAATCTTGTTTTCCAATAAATAAAACAATCGGTTTCAAATAGTGGTGGTCTTTGCATAGATTGCCCTTCTTTATATTTGTCGAAATCCATTGATCGATTCAAGTTTTAAAATACAGTTTACTTTAAAATCTTACCTGACATGGCTTCTGATACCAATTGTGAGAAACTAAAAGGGGGGGTTGAATAGTTTACCGACTTGTTTTCTTTAGTTATCAAAATTTACATTGTGAAAAACTTAAGATTCAATCGTTAATGAAATCAATCAACACCAATATGAACACAACACTATACTATCACAAGTAAGCAATAAATATGTAAAGAAAAGAGATGGAATGACCAAACCGAGACAACGAGATTTATAGTGATTTGGGCACGAAGCTCTTCTTCGCCCTACTCCACTCCCCGAGTACCCAACTCGAGAGTTCTAAGCATTATATCAACAAAACTCCCTTCAGGCGGAGAAAACCGTACAACGTCGCTTACGTTAAAAGCATCCCATATGGATTTTTATTCAACAAGATAATGCTAAGCCTCATATTGATGTTCATGATGGTGATTTTATTTGAGAAGCATCTCGCGACGGGTTTGATATTAGACTTCGCTTCCAACCGCCAAATAGTCTTGATTTAAATGTATTAGATCTTGGTTTTTTGGGCAATTCAATCACTTCAAGAACAAGAGTCTTTTGAAAAATGCCGTCACATGAGCTTAATAACTTGTTTTTAACTTTACAAACTTGTAAGAAAGAGATAATGAAAATTCGCGGTGGCAACAATTATCAAACACCACATATCGGTAAAGCCAATTTGGAACGAGAAGAAAAATTACCACTACAAATTTTATGTTAAGCAAGTTTGATAAATGATGTGTATTGATATTTGGGCGCTTAGAAAAATCACAAATGACTAAAAGGAAATTGTCTTTTGGTTTTTGGTAGTAGTGTTCATGTACTCCGTAATAGACCTACTATGTTGTACGTAGAAGAAATGAAAAAGACTCATCTTTTTTGTTGTCATGTTTTTTTTTGTTGTACATGTCATGTTGAAGTGTTATAAGGAATGGTACGAGTAGTATGCATTGTAAATGACTTTTACTATATTTTGACAAAGCTGATCAATGAAATATCTAATGGTAGTCTATTTTCCTCCTCTTTTATATTGTACTACTTATTTCTCACTAGATATTATTTTGAAGGTTAAAATTGGAAAGTTTGATATTAATAGTTGTACACTTTTGGAAGTTGACATATAATTTTGGACAACCCAAATTACAAAAATGGGCTTATATTTTAGGAAGGAGGGAGTACAATTTTATAAAGGCCAAGATATGTGGTTAAAAAATGTGGTGGCTCAATTATTTTTTTTTTATTTATTATTATTTTTTTAAAATCCTATTTTTCTTTACTTTCCTATCTCCACCCAACTTCCCGGGGTTTGTTAAGACCCTTGCAAATGGGTTATCAGGTCTGCCTTGAAAATTGGTCCACATGTATCAAACAACTTAAATAAGAGTGGCTTCATTCATATAATGCAAAATACGCATAACAAGCGCACCCTTATTTAGTTGATTGTCACTAGAAAAGTTTTGAGACATTCTAAAATGGAAACGGAGAATATAATTTTGAGAGTGAAGGAGTATTAGGGTCCTTTTGCTTTATAAGTGGGGTTAGAATAGAATTTGAATTTGGTTTAAGATTTGAATTTGATGTAAGTCTGGGACAGATCAATTATATTTATTTATATAGATTATATAATAAAATTTAAATGAAAAATATTATTCGACTATTTAATTAGTTAAGCATGTGAGGGAGAAAAAGAAAAAGCCACATGTTTAGAGTAAAACTCATCATTTTGAAAAGGTTATGAAAACCCTTAGAGCATAGGGTACCGTTGCGCCCTACCCCGCCATATCCAACGTGTCTTCGTTTTTGGCGTCGCCACCAGCCCGCAATGGTACCCACCTCTGCGCCATATCCGACGACTATTAACTAGCGATCGCCCTTTCGTTTCTTCCTAATTTTTTTTTTATTTTTTATTTAAATCTATTTACAATTGGGTTTGTGTTTGTGTTGGGCAATCTAGTGTGTGTAAGTGTGTGTTTTTGCGAGTGTGTGGCTGTGTGTGTTTTGTAAAGAAGAAGATAACTTTTGTGTGTATGGCTATGAGTATGTGTTTTTTAATCATTTTTTTTAGTGTGTGTTTTTTTTTCGTTTTCAGATTTTTTTGTTTTATATAATTTGTATATTTATTTTAATGAATGAAAAAAATTAGTTTGTTTATGAAAAACAAAATGGTTGGTGGGACCTTTTTGACATTTGAAATGACGTGTAATGACGGTTAAAGTATTTTTGGTGTGTTAGGGGGTTTTTTTTAATTTATTTATTTATTTATTTATTTATTTTTTTAAAAGGGCTTTTATCGTCTTTTATCACTTACCAGTCAGACAAGGTAAGAGGCAAAGGTTGTTTGTTTGTTTGTTTGTTTTTCTTCCAGTCAGATGCGGTAAGAGAGACCAGTCAGATGCGGTAAGAGGTTATCCCTCTTACCCAATAAGATGTGGTTGTAAACTCTTGTTGCTTCTTAACTCTTATTGCCTGTTAACACTCTTACTACCTCTTATTTAATGATTTATTATTATATTAAATTTATAAAAATGTTTCGTTTTATATGTATACAACTTATTTATTCATTGCATTAATATGATTTAATATATATACTAAAAAAAAGACAATTAAAACCATTCAGACAATTATAAAAAACAAACAAAATTATTTTATTCAAATTCAGACTTTATAACCACCTCTTAACAGTAAGATGTGGTAGGTGGTTCCTCCCAAACAGACTAACAAATTAACCAAGTATGGTCAACAGGTCAAACCTGAGGGAGAGGTGATCAATTTATGATCCGGTGTAAGCACAGTGTTTTCTCGGGTCGTTATGTCCCAGCGAGGATTGAAATTGTATTTTTGAACGTTTATGGGATACAGTGATTTGGAGAAAGTAACAAGAAAATGATTGAGATTGATTATACTATGCAGATATAAATGGAAATAAGACAGATAAGCAATATTAACAATAACTGAAAATCAGATAAACTTAAAAAGTAATTAAATCTAAATTAAACGTAAACGCGTACAGGAAAAAGGGAAAATAAAGCAGAATTAATCCTAAGGGGGTGAAAATGACTTTTTTTACAAACTTAAAATTAAAAGAAAATTTATAAGGAAAATTATTTTTGATTTTTTTAATTATTTAATATTAACTATTAATTAAAAACTATTTAATTACTTATTTAAACTAATTTAAATTACTAAAAATACCAAAATGACTTAGATAATTATGAAATTTTTTGTAAAACTAATTAACCATCACTGGAATCCTACAAAATTATAAAAAGTTTATAAAACTTATAAATAGGCTATTTTATATTTTTATTTACTTATTATTAATTAAAAGCTAATTAAACTAATTTAATTATAAAAAATAGCAAACAGTAATAATTATGAAACTTTTTCTAAAAATACTTTATAATTAATAAGAGCTAAAAAAATATAAAAAGCTGCACTTGCTTATAAATAAGCAGTAATGGATTTTATTTTTGATTTTTTAATTAAAACTAATTAAAGTAATATTAATAATTAAAAATATCAAATCAAAACAGAAAACTATTAAAATTTTTACAAAAATACTTTAATATGACAGAAACTTAGGAAAAATATAAAAACATACAGGCGCTTATTGAAAAAGCAGAGAAAATAAGCAAATAAGCTAAATCTAATTACATAGAAGCTATCACTAAATTTATATTGTGATTTTCTGATTTTTCTTTTACAAATCTATTTTAACACTGAAAGCAAGCAACTTTTGTGAAAACAACTT
Source organism: Artemisia annua (assembly GCA_014162995.1). Classification (NCBI taxonomy): domain Eukaryota; kingdom Viridiplantae; phylum Streptophyta; class Magnoliopsida; order Asterales; family Asteraceae; genus Artemisia; species Artemisia annua. Next base: position 7,796 of record LBNU01030177.1, on the reverse strand, counting down.
TTATGAAAATAAAAAATAAGCTCTGAGTGAGCTTATGATTCCAACAGTGCACAAAATGGGCTAAAATGAAATTTTTATTTTGAAAAAGCTGTCAAATAAGCTACTCAGTGAGAACCAAAGGAAAAATAAACTTCAAACAAGTTTCTTATACTCAGAATAAGTTGAAACAACAAGAAAAACACACTGAATATGCAAGAAATCACAAATAAGCAAATCCTACTAACACTGAGATCAAACAGGCCTAAAGGGCTATGTGCAGACCTATATGGGGCCCACAAATGAGGTTAGGGGTCCAAGGTGAGGGTTGATCCAAGAAGCCAACCTAGTGAGCTTCTTAATAAGCTAAAAAGCACACCCTGGGTCCCACTAATAAGCTCTACAAGAGCTTATGGATATGGCTCAAATACACTGATGATTCAGTGTATCTATGTGATGAGACAACTTTGAGAACCAAAATTAAGCAGTGAAATAAGTTGTACATGGGAAACAAAGCACATGCATAAGCAACTTGCCAGAAAGGCTTTCTAAATCCACAAAAATTACACACTAAGGTTAACTAATGAACAATATATGAGCCTAAGAAAAAGTGGTTGTGAACCTGTATGCCCTGGTGCAAGGCACTTTTTCAGAAATAAGGCAAAAAGATGGGCTCAAATAAGCAGTAAGAAAAAATCTTAAAAATGAGCAAAAATTATAACTAACAAGATCAGCAACAAAATTTTAATAATCCAAAAGCTCAGAGTCTAAAAGTGAAAAATGAGACCAAGAAAATTCTCACCATTTTTGGAAAAAAAAACTCACAACCATGCAATTTTGACTTTTTGAATGAAACTCTTAAGTTGACCTTATTGAGTTTTGATCTTGATTTACTGAATGATTATGATGTTCTTGACTAAAATGAAACTGAATTAAGATATACTAACAACTAATGCAATGTTTTGATGAGAAATTAAACTAAAATCCCTAACAGTTGACTAATTATGAGGATTAGAATGGATTTTAGACTTTTCTGCAAATGAGGTATGGTTTTTATGCTTTAAATATCCTATTGGGACCTAATGCAATATGTTTGCACCAAAAACAACCACTGAAACACAGGGTACAATGGTGAATACCACTTATCCAAACACCCCTCTAATAAATTGTTTTTGTGATTTTTGAGGCTACTGAAAGATTTAAGCTAAAATACTGATGCACAAGGTAATAATATGATATAATAAGCTAGATGGGACACAAAAACACCAACCTTAACTACAAATGCCTAAGATTTACTAATGTACTAATTTGGCACTGAAAATTAGAAATATGAGCACAATGAAAACCAATAAGCAAATACACAATCTTAAGCAATAATATACTAAAGTACACCTAATAAGCACAAAGAGACCAAAGATAAGCAGTAATGAGCAGTTGTACAGTGATTTGCAAAAATTAAGGAAAAAGCTTACAAATGCCTTCCAGCTTAGAAACAAGGAACCAAGGACCAAGAATCACACCTAAAGCTTCCCATGAAGCACTATTACCACTGCCATCCAAGATTTACAGTGCTCCAGCTTTCTTCTTCTTTCTTTTTTTATGATTTTAATTATTCACTGATTTTTTTTATATTTTTTTTTTTGTATTTTTGAGTTTTATGTAAATAAACAAGTGTTAAGGAATACTGAGCCTATAGTAGCTTATAATGGACTTAGATTGAGCTTACGAAACAGTAAAACAGAGATCATAATATGCTTAAGCTAAAAAAGGAAATTTCATTTGAAAATGTAAAACTTGAATGTAGCTTATGAAACTTTCAATTGAGATTAAAGGAAGCTTAAATTACAATACAGGAACTGAGTACAAGCTTTAGAAAGCAGTTTTAATAAATAAAATTACTTTTACACTAATTCGACATAAGAAACTAAGCTATGATCTACTACTCTGTCTTCAAGCCTTCTCTTTCCTTTTATAGATGACTTTTAGGGTTTGTGGAGGTCCTCTGCAACTTTCCCACTTGTATTCTTGGCCATTGGATCAATAGAATTCAATCTTGGCCGTTTATGTGTTTTGGCGCCAAAATGGATATGGCCAATTGGGGCCTGTGAGGGTGTAGGAGGGGGTTATAGGGGTGGTGGAAGTGATGGGTGAGCAGAGGTGATGATGGGGAGCAAGTGGTGGTCAAGTTGGGGTGGTGAAACCACTGATAGTTTTGGGTTCAGTGGTATGGAGGGAAAGGAGGGGGAGAGTGGTTTCTTGAGGGACTAAACTTGCAATTTCTTCAAAATTTTCATCCAAGGACCAATCATGACAACTTGTGATTTCCTAAAGGACCTTTGTTGACTTTTCTTCCAAAACAAATGCTCAGGGGCCATTTCTGTCATTTTCTAAACTTGAGGGACCATTTCTGCCAGTTTTGCAAACTTTTGCTCCAAGGACTATTTTTGACATTCTGTGATTCCACAAGGTGTGTTTTGACAATCTAAGCTCAAAAAATGGTAATTTGCTTCCCCGGCTTTGGCTTTTGACACGTTTTCTAAACTCATGCTCGTTTTTGTCCTTTTTGGCATGATTTATGCTCATTTCTAAAATATCCGTTCCTGCACAATCACAAACACCAAAACACAATATCTTTGGCATTTATGGTTAGTTTGTGTCTGTTTTGGTCTTAATTTGGCCAGAAAAAGGTGTGTGAATAAGCACACACCAAAATCCCCCAGACTAAGGTATTGTCGTATCCTCACGCAACGTGATAAATTCACGCTCTTAAGATAAATAATTTCATAACTCTTTTTACTAACGTTGAATAAGTAGCAAGATGTTCAAAAGAGATTAGAAAATCATTTATTCCCGAAAACGCCCCGTTTTTCAACTTTATACTATAGACTACTATTTTTGTACTTTTTACTTATTATGTGACGGGATGTTGACTTTCATCATTTTTCAATAACGTTTAGGGTCACAGAGTAGGAAACATAGCTCATAGAAAAGTGTCCATACGGATAAAATTCATCGTCCCTGATTTTTCACAAGTTCCCAAGCTAAGCGTAAAAACGAAATCACGTTTATTTACAAGTTAGATGCCAACACTACTCATGGAAGTTAATTGTGTAAATAACCTCTTGCTCCCATTCTCCTATTTTCCTTTATTTATTTTATTTTAGTTGATATATGAATTTCTTCATAATTTCTCGTTTCGATAATAATAATTTTTATTCCGATAAAGATACCAAATTAAGACGCTAAGTAGTTTTCTATATTTTCTCGAGAATCGCTGCTTTAAAAATGAGGTCCACATCAAGGAATTGGGATTCATACATACTCAGAGACATTAGTTGAGGAGAAATACACGTGCACCTCACGTGTCTGGTCCAGGACCATGCACATTGATGCGCATGGATTGCAACACGCACTACGTTTTACCTCTCGAGGGATCTCGAGAAGCTTGCAATCCCCACCAGGCAGTGTACCTGACCGATGTAGTATAGTGAAGTGGCAAGTACCGGGGGATTGATCGTTCTCTCACAGGGAATAGTGTTCGTTAGGCTAAAAACTACTCTAATCTAGATCTAAGGGTGGAGGAAGATTCTTTTTGTATTTTTATGTTTTATGAAAGCGGTAAATCTCTGGTTTTGGAGGATAGGGCGGAATTAGTTGCTAGTCAACTAACCCAAGTTATCTACTTCTAAGCTACTTATATTTTT
>LBNU01030176.1:0-10464 GCA_014162995.1 Artemisia annua | reverse complement strand
TATATATATATATATATATATATGTATACATATATATATATATATACATATATATATATATATATATATATATATATATATATATATATGTATGTATGTAAACATAATAGTTAACCCTTCCTGTTTTAATATATCCAATTATTAAAGGGTTCAACCCAATCTTCTTTGTTTCTTTTATGTATTCTTGAATGGTGATTACATGATGCTTGTTTGATTATTGAAGATCCTGGAAATCAGACCTGTGCAAGCGATTCTACAGCCTAGGTTTTCAATTTTTCACATATATGGCCACCCATTTATCAAAATACTAGTAATAAATAGGCCGCCTAACTATGTTTTTGTTTTCGTTTACACCAATTTCGGTCAAATTTATGCTCGAAAACTATAAAGCAAAAATAAGAAATCAACCTCTAACTTATCAAAGCAACACACCATTATAGCCCCAAGGGATTATTGCATGCACAAAATTTTACCATTTCTAAACCTTCAAGATTCAAGACATACATAATCCGAATATTTTCTTTTTCATCAATTCCTGACAATGATTCTCAGAACCAATGTATCTCAACTTCATCAACATCAAAACCAGTTTATGAAAACTGAAATAAAACAAGGCAACTTGCATGATGAATATAGTACAATGATAACATATTTTAAGTTTTTAACATTATAGAAAATGTTGGTGTAACATGAGCGATTTAATATCACACTGAAGTTCATGAAATTGTATTTTTCAAATGAGAAAATAGTTGGAATTTAGTATATAAAAGTTGGATATGGTTCATAATATCATAACTTATTAAGATATGAATATATAACATGGTATTCTACATTATTATTCTGATGTATGTTTAGTTTTCAAATACACAATTGATTATAGAAAACATGTTATCCAGATGTCTTGTTATTGTTATTCCTATTATATGGATATGATTCTAGTTATCTGAGCAAAGTTCAACGTAAACTCTGATTCTTGTTTTTCGTAATCCTACAGTAATTACTTGACAACAATGGGAGGTAACATCTACCTCCTTTAAATGACACAAAGTAGATCAAGCAGCCAAGAGATCAAACGTTTATGCAACACCGAGAACGTGACATTTGCATGAAAGATTACACAGATTCTTGCAGACATAACTTGTGCTTTGACAGGAGTTGCGATATTCCTGGCTAACTCGTGAAAAGGTCTCAATGGCAGGGGCTACACACCTAGGGGTTCCGTTGAACCACATGGATTTTTTTGGGTAACCATGACCTTTTTGGCCAACTAATCCACGAGGTTTGAACCCACTGCCACGCATACTCAAACCAGGTAAAGTCCTCCCTTTTCAGGAGGTTGGCGTGGCCACTTCAAGGTTGTTTGCACCTAGCAGAAATTGAACTTGAGATCTCACATATTTTAGAGTGATAGTCACAAGCCTTTTTGCCACTAGGCCACCCTTGAGTGGTTAACCACATGGATTTTTCTTTGCTTGCTGTAAAATTTTGTACAAAATACTGATTTTCTAACATGCACCTTGCTCCAAACTTTTGTGTTACTAGTCGGATACCCGTGCACAGCGGCGGCGATAAATATAGTTATCTTATAAATATAGTAAATGAATTGTTAGCCCAACTCTCCCCACAATTTCCTACGCGCTTAGTGCATTCGTTTCACAACACTCCCGTAGCTTGGGTTTCCCGTAGCTTTCCAGTGACATTATTATTCCCGCATATAGAAAGACCATCATCTTTACCCGTTAAACACTCCCCCAAAAGTATATGATTTTAACGAATCAAGATTGTATTGATTGAAATAAAAGTTAAATTTTTATTTAAAAAATTTGAATCAAAATAAAATAAACCCACTAAAAATGTAAACACTACAAACTTATAAAAATAAATCAAAATGGATGTTGAATTAAAAAGCACAAAATTTTAGAAAATATGGTGAAATTAGATCATAAAAAAATTAAATAGATAAAAAGATATTTCAATTTAAAAATAAAAGCGATTTTTTAGTTGAGAAGTGATACATGTTACTTCATGATTAGAGCTACTTATCTTAAGTTTTGGTGGAGCCCACAACTTAAATGTTTTGTATAATACGGAGTAGTATAGATAGGACTAGGAATGTCTCAAGTTGATTTTTCAACTTGAGAGGATCTCCTTCCAGTATAGATAAGTATTCTTAAAAGTTGAAATGAAGCACATAACTTCTAATACTAGGTACGTCACTGCAGTTGATAGGCCACAAGCACATTCATTCCACCTTCCCAAGTATCGACCCAAAATGTGCTCATCGTGTGATGTTCTCAATTTATTTCCATTTTATTTTATATGTAAATAACAGGAAATCAATGATTTCCTTTAATCGTCTATTATCTTCAATTTAAACTTTTTAGTCTAATTTGAATCTTTTGTACGTTTATCTTAACTTACTTAGAGTGCAAGGTGCAGTGTGTTATAAGGAGCGTTATAGACAAACAAAACCGAAAAATGGCCATTATGATGATAATTTGGCGCCTATGGCGCGTGCATGGGTGGAGTTAAAAGCTAACAATTTAAAAGTCTATAACGGCTACTTTTTTCAAATGGCCAAATACCCAATTTTTTTTCAATAAATACCCACTTTACCATGCAAACAACTTAAAACGCTCAGCTCTTTCCCCATTTCATATACTCTTTACATTCTTCACACATACACTTTTAATATGAGTTATTTCGACGAAGAATTGGTTGAAAAATTGTTATAGTTGTGCGATTACCTTGAACATTATTTATCTTTCATTAACGATGAAGTCACTAGTTCAAACACTCAGACGAGCATACCACAGGATTATGTAGGTGCCGAACAACGTCTTATCAGTTGTAATATATCTTTAGTTTGATGAAATGTGTTTGTTTTAAAGAAAATGAAAAATAACAATACAAAGTGGTACCCCGTGCGCATGTAACATGTTATAGTTGGGAATGTGTTTTCCAGTGTTTATGTTATAGAAATGTTATATAATAAAAGTTGACACAAGAATGCTTAAAACATGCTCGTATTATCTGCACCTAGCACTCTTAAACTAAAACGTTCTATGATTAATGCGTTCATATGCAACATTAATAGAGACCCTCGTATAGTAGTTCACTTTTCCTCTAGAACATTGGTATCTACTTGTATAGTTGCATAACTTGCATTTATGCTTTGTATAATAACTTGGAACATCGTGATTTGATGGAAGAAAGCTGAAAAGGCAAGTTGAAATGCTCACATAGTTGTGGATTAAATATGTTAGGTAGTTGAATTTATGTTTGGCACTATGCATGTGATGTCAAGTGTACAAGTTGTATTCTACCAATTTCATAGTGTGCATTCCTTAATTAATAACCATGGTTGTGTTGTGCATTCAATGGTTTTGGATCAAACTATCACCACATCCTATTTCTATCCGATTAGGTATACACCCTTCCATTAAAAATGAACCGTTCTTATCAAGAAATATTTAAAAAATGTTTCTTCAAAACTAGAGATGGCATACCATATCTTTAAACTGGTAACGTGCACAATAAAAATGAGACGGATGTAGTAATTATGAAGACTTGGTCAAATATTGAAGGCAAAATATTGTTGCAACTTGCAACACTTAATTCATATACACTCCCTTGAAGAATCAACCTAACTCCATTGGAGTGATCAAAGGTGTTGCTTGTAAGCTTGGAACACTCTAAAAGGTGAGGTATCGAGTTCAGATTTAAACTTTATCAGGTTGCACTATGCTTTCTAAATAAGATTATGGAGTCAAATTTTGGCTCATTTGAGCCATTTAACCAATTCGCCGAGTCGGGTAATCTTCCACGGCAATAAATTTGTCATTTATTCACAATTTTTTTATACGCCGTTAAAATGTGCAAACTCTTTTTAAATTCTTCGAACATATATATGTGTATAAGTTTATAATACTTACGAGTGTGAAATATCATCACGTTTTCGCTCAATCGTAAAGAAATATAGCTCACACTTATATGTGCCCACGAATATAAATTTGTTCACACTTTTAAATGTGGAGATCAATTTGTCACACTCAACACTACTTTCTCTGATGTGAAAAAATTGGGCGTGACAAATTGATCAACTTGACACTTACAAGTTTGTTCAAACTTTATGTTTGTGCACACTAATAAGTGTGAACTATTTTTATACAATTATAAATGTGACGCATGTCATGATTTTTAAATCTTTTATGCTCATAAATGTAACAAACTTTTACACGCTTCCGAATGAGAAAAAAATAAAATTTTATACACGCTTTCGAAAAGTGCATGTACAATTGACATATTTATTGTAATGCCCGGATGAGCAGGGCGGTATGTGGCAGTTTTATGCTAAAATCTAAAAACAAATTGGAAATTTCGGTGATTGAACCGTTTGGTTTCAAGTTAACCTTTTGGATTCTCGTTGTAACTGTTCAATTTCTTTTAATTAATATTCTGTTTTACGCATTAGATTTCGGCTTCACACAAAACTGCACAATATTTGTTACCATGTAATTAATTAAGAGAAATATGTTATGGTCTATGTCTGTTTGGTTAGAAGTAATGGAAAGATGAACGAATGGCGTGAACGATGTAATGAAATGAACATAGTAATTGATGAGTCATTATTACTATTTCATTGTCTTGTTTTGTTGTTATGTCGTAATTGAATAAATAATTTTCATATGTTGTTTGGTACATAGTATTGGACATTGTAAAAGAATGAAATATGACAAAATGTCACTCCAAGGATCGGAATGTAATGAAATAAAAATCGGGGGTACGGTTAAAGTTGTAACTAAATGAATCCATAAATACGTAGTAAGTGATTTCATTCCAAAACTCAAAATAAACACCAAATTTGCATTCAATTGCAATGACTTATTCCATTACGACTTTGATTCCTAGATGCCAAACACTACATATGTCTGTTACCGCGTAAATTAGCGACCAAAACATTTATTTCTCCATACTATTTAAGACAAGCTTTCATTCATAAGAAACTAGCCTAACTATTGATATCTTTGCTCTTCAAAAGAAAATAAAAATAAAGGATCTAAAGTCAATACAAAGAGATTTAATTCAAACAGATTTCTGTTAACTGTAACAAAAAATATTATTCCAAATCAATACTGATTTCAACTCTAAAACTAAAAGAAATCAGTGAATATAAGAATAAATCCAACAAATTAACTTCATACAATCCTGAACATTAGATCAATAATAAATCGGCTTGACATGAGGTCTTCTAACCCCATAATTAATGGTAAGACTTAAGAACAGCCCCACAAAAGGTGCACATAATGGCTTTCCATGATTTCCAGTAGAATGGAACATGGCAAAACCTCGTGGCGGTCTTCATATCCGCTACACTTGCTCCTCCACCGCAGCGAGAACAAAGGCCCGCTGCGGGCTTGCACTTCCTCACTTGTCGAGATTGATCTACCAAAAAGCAAAAACACGCCATTTTGAATAGTTTTTTTTCTTCTTGGGTACGTACTAAATGTATTTGGATGTAACTGAATCAGATGCAATGTTTGCAGTCAAGTTTTTGACGCTGATGCCGTTGAAAGTTACAGATTAGAAGTATATATAGAGTGTGTGTGTGTGTGAAGGTAGTTGGGAGTTAAAAATGTGATGAGAGAGTTGTGCTAAGTGGTTGGGTATATATAGGCACACCATGCATCGGTGTCATCAAAAAAATATGGGCGCCATTCCGTTATAATGTAGCAAGAAGAATACAAAATGTGGTTACCTTAGCTAGTTGGCTACCTTGCTGTCATTGGGATATAATATAGTATCATATAATATATTATATAGTATATTATATCTATCATACGTATATACTACTACTTATCAATACGTACTATCAGTATTAACTACGTATATACCAATATATATATCATACGAAGTATAAAATATTGTATAAAATTATTGGAATAAAGAATGAACCTCTCTTAGCTAACAAAAATGATAACTATGCAACTATTGTAAGGTGTATCAATGTTACACTCTGTTTCTCTAATGGTATACGATACGTTTGTCCGCAGTTGTGTAACTACAAAGGGTTTTAAGGTTACAATTACCTCCGTTACCAAAATTACTTAGAGAGATAATACGAGATAAGCAAAGTAGATTCCACACAAAAAGTTTATAAAAAGTAAGGAAGGTTAGTCTGAAATAGTAACCCTAAATAGACCTTAGTTTACGAAATGACAACTGAAGTTCCCTCTTTAGTTACAACTAAACCAAGTTAAGATTAAGTATAACTCAAAAGTGATTCAGTACCAAGTTCAAGAGAAAAGTAAATGATATACATTTAATGCAAGAAAGCAAGAGATTCTTTACTCATTCGACAAAATCAGGGGGCGGTCGCTAGAGAACGTCAAAAAAAGATTAGGCCCCCCGGCACGAAAAAAAAAAAAAAAAAAAAAAAAAGGTGCCGCCTATATATCAATACCATCAGACCATACATCAATACGAAAGCCAAAAATACGAACAAAAACATTCTTGCAACAAACAGTATTACCTTCTACAAAATAAAATATATTGTAAGTTACAACGTGCGGGTTCTTCTCGCGTTTTTGAGGCAAAGTCTGTCGACAACGATTCATAAGTCATGTTCTCCACCATATCGGCCTCTCTATCAGAAATCCATTGCTAATGCATCAGTCTATTCTGTGACGATTCGTAGACCTTGAATATGCGAGTCTCGAAAACTTGAGCCCTTTGGGAGGAAGGCTTAACACTACGATGAACACTCGTTGCCAATCACAAAAACCCCTTCGCTGAACCACATCCACCTTCGTCGAACGCTGTTTCTAAATAGTTCTGCAACAAAAGCAAAAAAAAGTTTGCTTCAAGCTCCTGGTGAATACACAAGGCCATCTTCTATCGAAGTCTCCATGTTCTGTAGTATCTCGTAACATCAGAACCGTCTATAATCTTTTCCATGACCTTTGTCTCTAGGACATTCTTAATAAGCGCATCGATTTTGGTTTGGACCTCTTGCGTCCTAGCCAAGCTTGTTGACTCCATGTTAGGACTAATAAAATGCCCAATTTCTAGGGTCAATATATCACATCACTTTTTCAACATTAGGCACGAGCATCATCTCTCTCCATCATTAACATCAACCATTCCTCATTTTACGAAATCTTCCACGTTCACTCAACATTATCATTACCAACATCTTCTCATTGCTCATCTTCCATTACCTCATTTTGTTCATGCAACATTAAAAGACCCGGCATCTTGTCTTTTTGAGAATTTATTCATATCCCCTTTTTGAGACTTTAGGTAAGCGCCACTGTTTGCTTTTCTTCTTTCGTCGTTTAAATACCGGATGCTGTTTTAGGAGGCATAAATTTTTTTTAAGCAACTACATCATGAAAAAAAAATTACATTACTTTAAAGATTTGTCATTTGTCAATTATCCATTACTCAATTTGAGTATCATAATTGTATATCAGTGATATGTATACTGACATTATTGCAAAAAAAAAAAAAAAAAAAAAAAAAAAAAAAAATTGATAACTAGGCAAAATTGATAACTAAAAAAAATTAAAATTGATAACTAGTTGAGAGTTCTAAGTTGTAACCTTAGTTATGATTTGAAGATGGAGATGGATTATTGAAAGCAAAGCTTCAGTGCTTCACGCCTTCAGCCCTTCACCCTTTTGTCCCTTCACAATCGTTTTTGACTTTTTGGATTAAATGATTAATAGGGTTTATTTTTAGTGCCCCTTAGTGGGTTGGGCCTAGTACATATAATGGGTATAAAAAATTTTAGTGCCCTTTAGTGGGTTGGGCCCCGGCTCGGTTGTTGATGGTGCGCCGACCCAAAACTGCCCATGACAAACATTCTCTTATGTATGCTAAGGTACGACGGTTGTTCTTGAGGTTTTAAGTCGTTAAGTGTGTGTCAAAAATTTAATGGTTTTATTCTTGTAATGTTGACAAGTGTTTCTATCCTCACATCAGCTTTTGTACTTGTTTGACTTTTTTGTAAAGTGCTTTTGTTGAAAGAAAGATTCTCCCGAATCAAAGTGTTTGAATTTGAATATTTGATATGAGGAGAACAAAGAAGTCAGTGAGACATTGTCAGATCTCTCCGACTTCATCATCTTCTTCTGGTCCGAGGACTCTAGTTGTTGACGTCACACCAGGAACAAGGGTGTTTTGACTTCGTCTCTTAAGAAATCTCAAGATGACCTACCAAGTATTTACTCTCACTAATCTACACTTATACTTTATGTTTAAATTTAGTTAGAAACCATTGAGTATTGAATTGACCAACAATGAATGACCTACAATCAAGAGGTTATAGTTGAATCTTGTTATATAACATTTGTAAAATTTACTAGATACGGAGTATCATGTATTATGTAATAGATAGTAATCAAATGATTTTTCTTTCTAAAAAATGGTAACAATGTCATTGCTAACAAGTGATGATTTTCGACACAATTCGCATAGAAGAGGATAATTATAAGTAATATATCGTTGCGCGTAAACATAGTGTAAGAATGTCATGTGTCAGCATTATTATGTGTGAAAAAACAATGGTGCAAGATAGGTTTATGGAGTGTGTTTCTCAGGATTTTTAGACCAGAATATGTTAGCAAATATGCTTCATAATAGAATGTAGATGTAGATGTCGATAAATCTAAGCAAAGACAAAATATAGAGATGACTAATAGTACGTTGTAACTCAATTATCCATAATGTGTTTGCTTCTTATCATGTTCATCTACACGATACCCTTTTTAGCACGCATGCACACTCTCCTAAACCACTAGTTTGTTTCTTCTCTCGCTTTCGATGTCAATCACCGCCCTCAGCCACTTAATACCTCTCTCACTTTCATCATCACCGCCCTCATTCATCCGTTCCATCTCTCACATTCCATCAAGCACCAAAACCCAAACTTATCGAGTTAAAAAAATTGTCGATTGATAAATTTATAGTTTATATAAATTTATCTATACCTCAACGGTAATATTTTAGTTCTGATATCAATTATAAAGTTATTTTCAATTCAAACATCTATCTATGTGGGACAAATCTAAAATGCCAATAGCACACATGACACATCTCTTATTATTTTTAGTTGTTGTAATTAAACCATAATGAGAAGTACAAAGTAACCTAGTGAGAATTTCTGAATGGTGATGACTGATAGACTACATAAAGCGATCTAAAATAACCCAACATTTAGGAATATGTTTGGTGGACCTAATAAAGGGGCCTAATGGTGGACCTAAGGCTTTAAATACTTGTACAGTGCATGCACTGTACAAGTATTTAAAACCTTAGGTCCACCATTAGGCCCCTTTATTAGGCCTATATATCAAGGTTCCAACATTTATTGTGTTTTTAGTTTAGTACAACTTCATAGAAAATACCATAATAATTTTTGGACGTTGACTTTTTTTCTGAAGGTATTGTCATAAAGTGACCGAATTACAGTTGGAAATTCCAACTGTTTTGAATAAGAAAAGTCAACTGATCCTGCACGTACACGTGGCACAATATAGGTAGATGATTTTATTGTAGCATTTATGTACTCATGTTTAATTTCTGCATTTGGGGTGGCAGTATGGGGCCTTTGGATGTTGAAACCAGCTTACTACTAGCTCATTTTTCTTATTTCTTTTGGCAAAAAAACTAGAAGAATATCATATATAAAAGTACTTCAACTAAGTTTGAAGAATCCAGAATTATACAAGAGTATTGTGAAACGAAAATAAAAGGCAAACTCTACGACAACACTAAGCTATATGACCATGGAACTTGAGAATTGAAGAAAGCAAATACAAAAAATGATTATGAGATCTAAAGATGTGTTTATGTCTAAACATGTGTGTATGTTAGTCAGAAAGAAATGGGTCACTTATTGACAAACAACATGATGATGTCATATACGTTTAGGTATAAATTTAAGCATATCTTTAAAAACACAATACACAAATGTAAGATATAAGATCAAGTGTAATAATGATCACCAAACCACCCTGTGGTTGTGACCAACTGCGTGCCATCGTCCCTTACACCCCCACCACTGTGCGCGCCAGTGTGTTTTTGCCTTTGGTTAGGTGGTGTAGACCACCAAATGCATGCACTCTCTTTTGTGTGTGTGTGTGTATGTGCGTTGTTTGCATAGTGTGGTATTTTTATATGTTTGGTGGTTTCCACTACACCTGTTTAGTGGTGGGTTTGGTGGTGTGCTGAATAGTGATGTGACGCTGACGTGGTGGGTTTGGTGACTATACCTCTAGTCTAATGAAACATTTAGCATTGAACATCCATGCTTGAAAGAACTTGACTGAGCTTTAGATAGTCCAGCGAAACATCTCTGAACCTCCATGTTTGAAAGAACTTTGACCGAGCTTCAAATATCAAGTTGGCATCACTACTTGCTAATACCTTCCTACTTGCATACCTTAATAAATGTTTGAT
>LBNU01030174.1:17290-32678 GCA_014162995.1 Artemisia annua | reverse complement strand
TAGACTTCATTACTTTACATAGGAAAATTTGTGCATTCTTACTTTACAAACACAAATAATAGTACAAAAGTATATCCAAAATACACTTTTAAATAAATCATAAAAAGGTATTCATCTCTCTAGGAAAGTAATTTTGTTTCTTACGCTGTTTCAAAACAGGGAGTAAAGCCCAAAACATAATATTGGTTACATTGGGCCTGTTTATTGTGTCCCTTAAGTCGGTCGTTGACATAGTATAAATAAACATATACGTACATTCATCTGACATAATGCTCGAAACCTAGTTTTGATCAATATCATCAACTTCTGCTTGTTAGTTTTTGCAATCGTCTTTATCATCATCATCGATCAATTCATCATCATCATACATATCGTGCAAAGGTAATTTTGTCAGCTTTTAACTTAGCTTAGTTTGTATTGATAATCATGCATGCATGAATAACAGTTGATATAATCTCTTATATACCTTCGATTACTTATATACTAAAAACATAATAAGAATGTTATAACTACTTTACTTGATATCATCATCTTTTGACTTAACTTAGTTTTGTATACCCTTTTCTAGAGAGTTTCGATCGATATTTAGAGTATTGAAACATCTTTTAGAGCCTTGCTTTTCAGTGATAACCAGTCGACTTGTGTTTGTGATTTGCTTCGTTGTTGCTGCTTGGTCGATCGTTGGTTGAATTTGAGAACCAGTCGATCGACTTGTGTTTGTGATTTGCTTCTTTGTTACTGCTTCTGTGGTTGTGCTTGTCAACCAGTTGAATTTGAGCTAGAACCAGTAGTTTTGCTGTTCTTGCTACACCTATCAATACAAAGTCCACTGTTACTTTGGTTTTTACTTTAGTTTTTACTACAAACCCTACAACTACACGTTACTATTGCTACACTCCTACACCATTCCCTGTTTCATTAATTACGAAACTCTAACCCTACAAAACAACTCCTTCGTTCACTGTTAACAACATCCTTCAAAGATGACTGGTCAAAACCCTCCTCCTCCACCCGTCATCTTGCTTTCGAATAAGCTTATGATGATTACGAACCTCAACAACCTTATTCCCGTTAAGTTGGATTTTGATGAGATGAATTACCCATCGTGGGTGTACTTCTTCAAGAGCCAATGTCGTGGTTCTAACCTATCTAACAATATGTATAATTCTTAGGTTGCAACTAGCTTAGTAGAAACAAGTTTTATGCATTTTGCCTTGTTCAGAATGTGATGTTTATTTGATTTGTTTAGGTTTGTTATTTGAGGAATCGTGGATTAATACATACCAAGAGGGTTGGTTTGATATGGAGAATGGTTATAAGGACACTGGGGTTGAGTTAGTATGCAGAAAACGTGAAGCACGACATCACGAAACTAGAGATGGTGATAGTGCTTTGGAAGCTTATTACAACAACAAAAAACGACATATAGATATACCTAATAAAGAAGATAGTTTAAAGGCTATAGACTTTGTATCAAGTCGTAAGCGAAAACAAGAGAGTATCTTCACTTCTACCGAATGTGCTAAAATGTTTAAAGAAGTTATAACACATAGCGCGAAGGAATTAGGGAAAACAAAACAGAATAAGAAATTGTTTCGGTTAAAAAAAATGGGCATCGGGTCAAAGTTGTTGGAAAGAATGAGGTGGGAAGGTAATTTCCTCCCCATAGAAGTAAATACATATCCCAATAACCTTTTGACAACTAGTGTTATAGCATCACAAGAACCGGTTGAAGAGAATGAGGAGGATGGGCATTAAGTCGACATTTGAAAAAGAAAAAAACAGAACATGCCACTAACGATGATTTGCGGTTAATTGAGCTTGATAAACCATTGATGATTCTAAAAGAAAACCATGATGATGCTAAAAGGAAACAACTGGATGTTTTGGAAGTAATTATAAGTGCTTTAAATTAGTTAAAGAACGAGCCTCGTTCGGGTGCTTTAAATCAGGCTTAATATGCGTCTGATTTAAAGCACCTGAACGAGACTCGTTATTTAGCTGATTTAAAGCACCTATAATCACTTCCAAACCATCGAGTTGCTTTCTTTTAGGATCATCATGGTTTTCTTTTTTTATCAAGCTCAACTAACCGCAAATCATCATTAGTGACATGTTCTGTTTTCTTCTTTTTCAAAGATCAAATTAATGCCTCTTCCTCCTCATTCTCTTCAACCGGTTCTTGTGATTCTATCACATTAGTTGTCAAAAGGTTATTGGGACGGGTATTTACTTCTATGGGAAGGAAATTACCTTGTCCATATTTCCCTAACCCGCCTCCTTCCCACCTTATTCTTTCCAACAACTTTGACCAAATGCCCATTTTTTTTAACTGATACAATTTCTTGTTCAGTTTTGTGTTCCCTAATTCCTTCATGCGGCTACATATTATATCTTATTTAAACATTTTAGCACATCCAGTAGAAGTGAAGATATTCTCTTGTTTTCGCTTAAGACTTGATACAAAGTCTATAGCCTTTAAACTATCTTCTTTATTAGGTATATCTATACGTCGTTTTTTGTTGCTGTAATAAGCTTCAGAAGCACTATCACCATCTCTGGTTTCTTGATGTTGTGCTTCACGTTTTCTACATACTAACTCGACCCCATTGTCCTTATAACCATTCTCCATATCAAACCTGCCCATCTCTTTGTATGTATTAATGCACGATTTCTCAAATAACAAACCTAAACAAAATCAAATAAACATCACATTCTGAACAAGGCAAATACACAAAACTTGTTTCTACTTAGCTAGATGCAACCTAAGAATTATACATATATCTTTTACGCCTTGTGCGGGTTTCTTTAATCACAGAAAAACAAAGCTGTATATGTTTCAATACTCTAAATATCGACCGAAACTCTAGAAGCAATATCAATACTTTTATTAACAAGTAAATTTACTAATAATTTGTTACAAGCTGTTGGCTGTAATGCATGAGTTTCAAGTCAACCCTGCAGATCAGAAACTTGATCAGTTCTATTGAGTAAGAAAATGGGCTAATGTAATTCCCATTCATCACATGCTTCGCATAATGATTGTTTTCTTTAATAAATGGCTACAAGTCGTATACGAGTGGTTGTGCTCCCAACCAAATATTCAAGAAGTTAGCAATTGGTATCTGAGATGGAATTATCTTATCCCATTTGAGATTTTATCCAATGAGCATATACGTGGTCGGCTTAATATTTGTACGAAGCTGAACAGATGGACTGGACCGTATGAGTACGAATTATAAATTGGACTGGCCTCAAAGGTGTTAAAATTGGAAAGAAATTTTCTAGAGAATTTGTTGCGATACTATTGTGATGTTGCTGCAAATAGAGAGTAGGTCTTTTTTCTTCTTCCATTTACACACATATCATAATAATTTCTTTCTTGTTTATTGAGTTTTAGTTATACTGAATCTTCNCACATAATAATTGTTTTCTTTAATAAATGGCTACAAGTCGTATACGAGTGGTTGTGCTCCCAACCAAATATTCAAGAAGTTAGCAATTGGTATCTGAGATGGAATTATCTTATCCCATTTGAGATTTTATCCAATGAGCATATACGTGGTCGGCTTAATATTTGTACAAAGCTGAACAGATGGACTGGACCGTATGAGTACGAATTATAAATTGGACTGGCCTCAAAGGTGTTAAAATTGGAAAGAAATTTTCTAGAGAATTTGTTGCGATACTATTGTGATGTTGCTGCAAATAGAGAGTAGGTCTTTTTTCTTCTTCCATTTACACACATATCATAATAATTTCTTTCTTGTTTATTGAGTTTTAGTTATACTGAATCTTCAATATCTTGCAGATATCAAGATGCAGACTGGCGATTGCGGCCACTGACTGATGAAATGCTGAAGTACCGCTTGTAGAGGTAAAGCATTTTTTTACGTTGTATATAGTCATGACATTTTTAAAATGTTCTATAATTTAAATTGTGCATTTTGCTGATTTCAGGTTGCATGCAGCTGATCTAACTGGTCAGCAACTTGCTATAGTTGCAGTAAGTAATTAATTTTCACGTTTATGCCCATAGTGTAGGATACTACCAAAGAAAGTTCTTATTGAAATTGTTATTGTTATGTTTATGCTCTTTTCTTCATAAAGGTTAACAACTGACTCTACAATTTTCACATGAAAATCGTAATAATGTTGGGACATAACTAACAACAAATAAGCGTTGGCAAATTGGGTGGATAAAGTAACATGATAAAACAAGTATACTTAAGGTTTCTCAGTATTGCCAGATTGACCCATCAGCTGTAAAAATGATCCTAAATTGACCCATTTCCACATTAATGGATTGATATTGCCTCATATGTTATATACCATAGATTTAGAATACTTTCAAGCATATGATATTGCATCATTTCGTTTGAAAACAGTGACATATCGATTTTCCGTTTTCAACAGATATAACTTATGTTTGTTTACTAGCTAAAACTTCTACTTTTATACTTTGTATACCACTGCCATGTTTTTCATCTTCAACTAAGATTTTGAGAATGTATACTTTATTTCCTACAAATTAATGAACTTTTTCTTTACCAATTTCCCACCGGAATGGAACAAAGTCGATCTTCAAGAACTGTTTGCAGAGGTTGGAGAGATAGCAAACGTTTATGTGGCTAGAAAGGTTAGTAACGCGGGTAAAAGGTTTGGGTTTGCTCGCTTTTTCCGAGTAGGAAACTTGACTGCTCTTGAAAACAGATTGAATCGAATTAGAATCGGGAATTTCAAGCTTAAAGCAAACATAGCTAAGTTTAACAAATGTGTTTCTAACTTTCACTAAAGTTGCTTGAGAGAAGAGTGGGTGTTCGATGTCCCGTCCGAATCAAAGAAATCACCCACGGATAAACTCTCACCAACACATCATACGAGTTTTGAAAGCACATTGGTTGATGAATCTTTCTTGATTCATTCAATCTTTGAACTTCAATCAATATGGTTGGCTTTCAAAGCGACTTATTGCAAAGTAAGCAATTTGAGTGGTTCAAAGTTTTCGCTAGAGTTCAAGAATGGAGTAGGGTGTGGCTTACCTGGTGTGGATTTTAAAAGTCCTCTTAAAGAGCATGTCAAAGTCGATACCAAAAATAACATCGTCGGGAGTAGTTCAAAGGGATAATGATTTCAAAATGTATCCAACTTGCCACGTTTTACTAAGTTGTGTATGGAACTTTTAATTTTGCTAACTTAGGGTCTGAACTTACTAATCTTTGCAAACTTGTGTACTAACGGGCTGATTAAGGGTTTCCGTTAGTATTATTTACATAAACAGTCCTTCCCGTTAGTACCAAGTTGCAAAATAAGTCCTAACGGTCGTTAAATTATTTACATAAAACGTCCTTATGGTTAGCCCCTAACTTCAATAGTTAGTCCTTAGGGGTCACCACGTGTCACCACACGAGTGGTGCCATGTGGCATCGGGTCGGATAACGGGTCAAGTCGGGTCGGATTACGGGTCGGATCGGATATGGTTCGGGCTGCCACGTGGCACCACTCAGGTGGTGACACGTGGCATGGTATTAATATACCAAAAGTTCCTCTCGTCGGATTCGAACGTGGGTCTTATGGCTCATGGGTGAGAGTGATGCCCAACTGCGCCTGAGCATACTCTCGTTAATACTAGCCAACTCAGTTCTATTTAACCTTATTCTTGCCCAGTTCCGTTTTATTATTAACAATAAGATTTTGAACGGCTCATTTAAAGAGTTTTAGGAAGGTTCAAAAGGTGAGGTAAATACCGTTGGACTCGTTTTTTCGTGCTCTTTCCAATGGAGTATTCAAAGAATTTTTTTGACTTCGTTTGATTATCGTTAAACGTCGTCGAAAATCTTATGAAAATCACCGTTTTTGCTTTTTTTTCAAACTCTTGTACCTGCAAGACATAATAACATATAACAAACATATTTTCAATATAATTTCACATATTTGGAATATATTTTATTGTTATTAGTCCGTTTTAGCGTGTTTTCTGGTATAAAAATGATGTGTGTTTATGCACACATCTACGCATTTTTTTACATGGTTTTACACACGTATATAAAACATGTGTAAAATGTGTATTAAACCGCGTGTAAAACCGCTTATAAAAACGTGTCTAAAACCGTGTTTGTTACACTAGAAAACACGCTAAAACGAACTAATAACCATAAAATATGTGAAATTATATTGCAAATATGTTTGTTATGTGTTATTTTGTCTTGTAAATACAAAGGTTTGAAAATAAAGCAAAAACGGTGATTTTCGGATGAGTTTTGATGATGTTTTCGCATTTTTCGAGGTTCAAAAAAAGTCAAAAAAATTCCTCGAGCACATCATTGGAAAGAGCACGAAAAAACGAGTCTGACGGTATTTTCCTCAAATTTTGAACCAGGGCAAAACTATTTAAAATGAAAGGTCAATCTCTATTTGACCCTTTTTATTGAATAAATGGACTGCCACTTAAAAAACACTATAAAAGAATTGAATGTGTATAGTATTATAGAGAGTATGCCCAGCGCAGCTGGTAGCACGCCCTCTTATGAAACAAGAGGTCTCAAGTTCGATCCGCCCTGGGAGCAATTGTTGGTTTTAAATCTTTGCCACCTCAGCGCCACGTGGCACCACTCAGGTGGTGACCCGTTATCCGACACACTGGACCCCATTGCCACGTGGCACCACTCTTGTTATGACATGTGGCGCTGCAGTTTTGGGCTAACCATAAGGACGTTTTATGTAAATAATTTAACGACCGTTAGGACTTATTTTGCAACTTGGTACTAACGGGAAGGACTGTTTATGTAAATAATACTAACGGAAACCCTTAATCAGCCCGTTAGTACACAAGTTTGCAAAGATTAGTAAGTTCAGACCCTAAGTTAGCAAAATTAAAAGTTCCATACACAACTTAGTAAAACGTGGCAAGTTGGATACATTTAGAAATCATTATCCCTAGTTCAAATAGCATATGTGGTGAAATGAATGAGGGAATAGATGGATCCGAAGTGCATCAACACTCGCACGGCTGTCATCGCAGGTGATTTTCCGACAGAAGATGGGAGCAAAAAAGCCGACGACAATAATGTTACCTCTATTTTTCCCGCCCAAGTCAACGAAGATGAAAATTCAAAACAAAGTCCAAGAATGAACAGGTAGGTAACTGTGAAAGTAGGCATGCAAACGGTGAAAACGATTTGTCACCAAGTCTATTAGGTAATACTACTAAAGACAGGGACAATTGCATGAGGTGTGATAGTACAAAAGAAAAGGAGGTGTCATTTAAAATTGTGATGAGGTGAATACGTACTGAGCTTAACTTAAACCATCTAAATTGGATTTGGAAAAGATAGTTCTATATTCTCGCACGCTTCGTCCAAACATGTCTATCAAAGAAATTCGTGACGGATTTGCAGCTTTCAACCCACCTCAAACAAGTAGCATTAAACAACCTCACTCAACTTCTTTATAATACACTTATTTATGAAATATGAACAATAGAAATTAAAACAAGAGTTAAAAACCTAAAATTCTTTTACAAATGTTATCGTTAATCATTCCAATTCATATTTCAAATATGAGCAATGCTACAACTTTCTAAACATATTATTGTTCATGTAAAATCATGTGGCATTTGTCGGTTCAATTAAAAAGATGGCCCACTTTTGATAATCTAACCAGGCATTTTGGTTCATACGACCCAAGTTTTGTTTATCAATATAAAATCAAACTCGTATTTGTGCCAAGAATAAAAGATTTGACATATATTACGGGTTAAATTATGAGCTTACTTAAGTTTAATTTAAGCTTTAATCCGGTTTTATGAGTATGATGACGTCATCAAACTGATTATTATGAGTTTAATTAAGTTTAGTTTAAGCTTTAATCCAGTTTACGAGTATGATGATGTCATCAAACCGGTTATTATGAGCTTAATCCAATTTAATTTAAGCTTTAATCCAGTTTTATGAGTATGATGACGTCATCAAACTGATTATTATGAGCTTAATTGAGTTTAACCTAAGCTTTAATCGAGTTTTATGAGTATGATGATGTCACAAAATTGATTATGAAGATGTTATTAAGTTTTATTTAAGCAGTTTTATGAGTATGATGACATCATCAAACTGATTATTATGAGCTTAATTAAGTTTAACCTAAGCTTTAATCAAGATTTATGAGTACGATGATGTCATAAAATTGATTATTATTTTTAATTTTTGTTTTTTTTTGAACGGCGGGTTAGTTGTTAGATGTTAGTGGTTAGTTGTTGGCTCGAGTTAGTGTCGCATCCTCGGGCAGAGATACCAACTGCGAGCCTCTCCTTAGGGGATAACCCCACTCCTATTCCCGATTCGCCTGATATCATTAGAGCTTGTGGTTCCCAAGTGAGGACTTCCCAGTCGGTCACCCAAACCGGTACTACTCTCACTTGGGCTTGCTTAACTACTTAAGCCTTTACCACTAGACCACAAGCCCCATGATTATGATGATGTTAATTAAGTTTTATTTAAGCTTTAATCCTGTTTTATGAGTATGATGACACCATCAAACTGATTATTTACGATTAAAAATTCATTTAGTCTTTTTAGTATGTGCATTATAGTGTACTTTTTGCTAATTATGTTTCTTTTAACTTTTAAGTTCTGTTACTGAGAGCTGCTAAATTTGAGATTAAAAGTGTGTGTTAAATAATGTTTTTGTTTTTATTTCTGCTGATTTACATGTATCAAATTGTTTATGTTATAGACGTTCAATATGTTTAACAGATTAATATGTGTTTTTGGATGCTTACTGTTTGTTTAATTGCATGTAGCTTTTTATAGTGTTTTTAAGATGCATGTCTATATAGTCTTGTTTTGAAACTTTCTAATGTTTTTTAGAAGCACTTTTTCGTGTTTGCATAGCACATATGAGAGTAATTGTTGTGTTGAATTGTGTATTTGGATGTTCGAGATTGCATTTTGGGCAAGGTTATCTTATTAAAACCAAATAAACTTAAAATAATTTTTTGCAAGCAAACAATAAAAATCAGTTTACCAAATGCCTACAGTTTTGAAACACAGTGCTGAACCACCACTGTATTATTTTACTTCACGGTTAATAGCTATAGTTTTATTTTCAAAATGAAACGTATATTCCTTTTTTTCTGAAGTTGCTTTATGTATATGCTTGTTGATTTTTTTTTTTTTTTTTTTTTTTNTTTTTTTTATTTTTGTTGTTGTTTAACTTGCATTATGTTCTATGGTAGTTGGCGTTTGATTGTTTATTCTTTTATGGTTAAAGTGTTTGTTTATTAATGTGTTTAGTTGCATGAATGCATTTAATTTTCACGTTTATATATGGACTGTTTGGATGTGGCTTTTTTTTTTTTCCATCATCTTTCTTGCCCAGGTATTTCAAGACCATCTTGTCTTAAAGTTCTTTTTATGTCATCATCTTTCTTGCTATTTTGATTAGAAGTTTAATTTGCCGACATCATAACTTTTTTGTTTGTTATTATAGCAAACTAAAAAATTAATTGGTTATTTCAAACTTAGGTATGGTTATTTTTAACTGGTTATTTCAAACTTAGAATCCAACAAGTTTTTTGTACTTATATTAATTGATGTGTAGCATTGACTGGTATTAAGTTATATATGACGTTTCTCATTATTTGTAGAAAATGATTCCCTATGTTGATGGTGATGGCATTTTTAAGCAGTAAGTTCTTAATTCATGTAGAAATCGTGTGTTCTAAATGTTCCTCTTTGATTATCAATTCTTTTTTTTGGTCTTTGTAGAATAATCGTGTTTTTACTGAGCACAAACATTACCAATGAACCAATAGATGGAACTATTCTTTGTTACTCATGTAACTGTACCAAATAACAGATTAGCAAAATGAACTTTCCACAGAGCACAAGGCTGAGCAGTGTTACTGCGCTCTGCAATGGCACTCGCTCTCATTAGCAAAATTAGGTTTGGTCAAATATCAACTTTCTTTAAACTGCACACCTTGATGAGCAACTTGATTCTTACCTATACTTGCTATTTGCGTTGCCTTTACTAGACAAGGAGCTATCGAAGCGCTTTGCGAATTTATGAGTGAGGGTTATTAGGTACATCCTTTTTGCAGAATTGAGATATATTGTCATTAGAGTATGGTTTTTTTTTTTTTTTTTTTTTTTTTTTTTTTTTTTGCAGAATGGGATCGTTTATGGGACTGTGTGGGAGCCAATTTCTTCTAAAATTGATTCGGTAATGTAATTTTAAGATGCCATTCCATAAATACATATGTTTCATAAAGCGAGGAGGGAGGGAAAATTGATATTTGATAAAATGAAAAATGTTGTGTGGTGACTGGTGGTCTGACCATGGTGAATGTTGAATAGATTTGATCAGAGTTTTATTGGTAGTGGTGATTGATGGAGGTTCTTTGATCAGAATGATGGTAGATAATGATTGTGTTGATCGGAATTGTTTGAATATGGTCATTTATGATACAATATGCGATTTGAATGTTAAGAAAAATAATGAAAAACAATTTGATGATTGTGTTAAACATGGGGAAAATGGTATATTTCTGAAATCTGCATGCGACTTTGAAAACCTTTCACCAAATAGTAAATTTGATTCACAGGTTTCTTTGTTAAGTGAATACCACGCCAAGACTAAATCAAAGAATTTTCTCAAAGCAATTTTCAAAGTGTATGGTCATCTTGGATCTAATAAATTGATGGGACAGATTGTCATGAAGAAAGATCATGTTCAAGTGTTGGAACCAAGTGAGATAAAAAGGGAACTTGATGAAGTATTGGGAATGAGTGAGATGAAGAAGAAGAATAGAAGATATTACCAGCAAGTTCGACAACTCAGGATCATGGGACTGGTGTTTAAAAAATGGCCGGACATCCTGAAATAGATGGTAAATACAAATGTGTAAATGAAACGATGAAAAAATAACAAGAGATTAATGCTGGTCAGACAGGAAGAAGGAGAAGACAAAGATCTAGAAGAAACAGTCAAAGCGACTCACAATATCTTGAACTATAGTTGATATATAAGCTCACATTTGCTTGTTGAAAAATTATAGAAGACAACATATATAATCCTTCTATAATGTTTAAGTACCCATTATTTTAGGGTTATTACACACAAATGTTACTAAAGTTTCCAAAAAATTTGCTTTAAGTTACTATAGGTTTTTTTTTGTTCAAAGAGATTACTCATGTTTGCGTGACTGGTTGTTTACGTTACTCCATATATTACAACTTATGATAGCAGGTAAAAAGTTACGAAATGGTCCTTGTGGGTTGTCGGGTTTAACAAATTTAGTCCTTAGATTTTTTTTCTCGAATCCTCTCCTGTAGGCGACCCGTAACGGGGTTTCCTTACGTTTTATATGTTTTTCTCGAATCCTCTCCTGCGAGCGATGGATCGAGACATGAAACAAGAACATAAGTGCGAGACCAATTCAAAAATGAACACAAGAATCATATATTTTATTGTTTTTTAGAAGAAATAATTTGGTTTTCCAAGTCTAAAACTTTGAGTGTGAATTTTGAACGATGACATTTCATCACACTTTATTGTATTTTCTGAAACTAAAATATGACAAGTCTCATACCTTTCTATAACGATGTTAAGTTTTAGTTTAACTCGCAACTTTGAATGGAGGTTCAGTAACGGACCCAGAACATTTTCATTTCACGTTTTTGTTTGATCAAAGGTGCAACCGAGTCAAATCAAGCGAAACTCAAGCCCGTCTTTATAATGAAACGAGCTCACAAAAGCTCGATTCGTTTGCATCTTTTGTGTCAGTTTGATAATAATTTCTAAGTTAAGGTCCATTTGACGTTGTAGAATATAATATAGAGATGAATGATGTATTGATCAAGTTTAAGGACCACTTTGCCATTCTTCTATACTCAAAAGTTGAAAGAGCATGCGCCACAAATTTGATTTGTGTTTTAATCTCACACGACAAGTCGACAAGTGAAAGGGACTATGTACGATGTGTCCTAAACTCATATCATTCGCACGATTCGAAATAAGATGACACTTCTTTTTTCTTTCTAGAACTTCATGTTGAAAATTCGTCAAAATATGGTTTACATGTTTCGAAATATTTTATAATTTGTAGTGGATGACATTGTTTTGCCGGTGCCATTGTTATTAATGGTAGAAGACGGATAATTATATCGGGTTCTATACATTATCCGCGAAGTACTAACTTTGAAAACATTAATGACTTTCTAAGGACTAAATTCGTTATACCCGCCATGCCACAGGGACCAAAAATGTAAATTAAAGATAGTGAAAACCTGTTACACCCGGTAGCAAACTTTGGGAGTATCCTAATTAAACGAACACGTTTACATGAGTAACCTAATTAAACGAACCCGTTTACATGAGTAACCTCTTTGAACAGAAAAAAACTATAGTAACTTAAAGCAAATTTTTTAGAAACTTTAGTAACATTTGTATGTAATAACCCCATTATTTTACATATATGTAACTCACTTAAAAGTTTATACAATATCTTAAATTTTTGTACAATGTTTGGTATAAATTAATAAATGTAGTAATTAGTACTAGATAATAAGAAATGACTTCGAAACAGTATACTTAAAGTGACGGTTTTTTCGAGCTAGAACCCGACTCCATGGCTTGATCTTTAAGTTTTTTAGCAGCATCCTTAGCCACACCTAATACATCATCCGTCGTTTGTTTAGCCTTTTCTTCCATGCCTCTAACAGCATCACTTCCATCCTACAAAAACATTCACAGTTAGTAATATATTTGTGTCTGAAATCGTCACTTGGGTAAAGTTAACAAGCAAAATTATTAGCATGGATCATTTTTAGTAGTCATATATTGGTCATATTTTAAACATGAGCAATGCTACAACTTTCTAAACATATTATTGTTCATGTAAAATCATGTGGCATTTGTCGGTTCAATTAAAAAGATGGCCCACTTTTTGATAATCTAACCAGGCATTTTGGTTCATACGACACAAGTTTTGTTTATCAATATAGAATCAAACTCGTATTTGCGCCAAGAATAAAAGATTTGACATATTTTATGGGTTAAATTATATACAAACGGGTTCAAGTAAAAATTGTTCGGTAAAAATTGTTCCATTTAAGGTGACTAGTTGGATTTCTTTTAGTTTCACAACGTTCTTAGAGCACCCGGTACCAACAGTGTTACTAAAAAGTGTTTGCACAACATTTTTTTTCCTTTTATAAATAACTCAAAACAAAANTGGGGTATGATATGGGCCGGTGCCAT
The DNA here is from genome assembly GCA_014162995.1 of Artemisia annua. Lineage (NCBI taxonomy): Eukaryota > Viridiplantae > Streptophyta > Magnoliopsida > Asterales > Asteraceae > Artemisia > Artemisia annua. Next base: position 19,418 of record LBNU01030174.1, on the reverse strand, counting down.
AGTGTCGCGTTATAAGGCAATAACGCGTCCTAAGGCGTTCGGTACCAAGTACTCTTAAGATCAAAATAAACCATTTTTTTAACTAAGAGAATGGGTCCACATGGGTCCACACAAATATTTAATAATTTCTTTTTTGTGTGAAACCAACTTATTTCCACTAATACATTTATATCTACAAGGCATAAAATGTCTTCATCTCCCCATTAAGACACACTAAGAGCCATGGGTCATGGGACCCCACCCATCTCTTAGCTAACAAAAAAAATAAACACCCCCTAAATTGATTCTGTATGTCAAATTCTTTTGTGGTGGCCAATTCCCAAATGAGCTCACATTACAAGTTGCAATAATTCCTTATCAATGAAACGAATTCCTTATCAATGCATAAACGCAATTCCACATATAGATATATTATGTGTTTTTGGTTTGTGGACAATTACATTAACAAGCTAAAACTCGTTATTGTACCTTGGGAATGGAGGCGAAACAATCACCTAAGGAGCCGACTCCACAAAGAGGCGGTCTCGTGGCATTAAGAAGAGTATGTCGACGTAACATCATTGCTATTCCGGTTACTTTTGTTGTAGACATTTTATCAAACACCTTAATTTTTTCGCAATGTTCTTGTTTGATTAGTTACCAATCGAGCAAATTGAAGGATGATGAATTGTTTTTATAACAAGTAGGTAAAATGAAGGGTTGATATGAATGATGAGATCGGTGGGATTGCATGTTTATCGACCGACTACTTATTAGAATTTTGACACCTAGGATTTACATGCATGGTTGTCGGGCGTATCGGTAAGTTTATTTTGACATCATCTATAAGCATATTTATCCAATACTAAAAAAAGTATCAATCACCTTATCGATTCAGGGGTGGGGGTATTTGTTATGTCATCTATGTAGCACCAAAACGGAAACGGCAAAGGGATACGGAGACAATACGGGAACGAGAAATGGTAAAAATAAAAAATTTAAGATACTATCGTAACTACTAGCCAATTGGGCTTATAACTAACAAGTTTATAAACTGCTTATGAAATATGCACCTAAGCCAAAACATAAGCATAGACAGACATGCAAACACCCTCTTATAAAACTCAATATAGTTTTGACATTTTATGGGCTCTAGCTTGACGGACACCCAGTCACCCATACTACAGTTAGGTACCAACATTTAACTATGCTGACATGCGTTCGACTGACTAATGTATCTTGCGTGCAAGTACTCAAGTGCTTGACATTTTTTTAGCCATGAGTCGCGATAACTAAAAAAGCACTGAAACACTTGAAAGTTTCCGTGACTTACATGACTAGTGTTGGAATATGATTTTGGTCTTACACTTAAAAATGCAAACCATGAACACACTTTTTAGAATTAAATCCAATTACTTTCAAGGTGCTACATTCGCCCATATACCACTAAGTTAAATGATTGATGGCATCCTCACCTCTGGCATACCTTCTTCAACACTAAAGGTGATTAAATAGGAATATGTCCTTATAATTGGGTTGCAACTCATTTCTTGTATATAATAGCAAAAAAGCTACTTTTTGAGCATATAAAATGTCCCTATAGACTTTGAGAATTAGATAAGCAAACAAACACACACAAGAATGAAGTTCTTGTTACAAGTCCCGTGTTGTTCATGTTTCTGCTTTCTAAAACCTAAACACCGAAAACCGAAACAGGTTGAAGCCATGGAGGACAAGAAAATGGAATGAACTACGCGATTTGGCTTTTGTTTTCGATATGTTTTCTGAGTGGCATGTTTTGGACATTTGTGTTTGTAAATTCCTCTTTGTAAGGGGTTGCCAAAGTGATCAATCATGTCCAAATCTTGTTCTATTCTTATGTTTGTACATATTTTGGAGTATTAATATAAATATTCTCACCTTTGCACCAAAAAAAAAAGTGATCAATCATGGTCATTTTCCATTCTTGTAAAATAAATTTATGAATTATTATCAAACCAAGATGTTGTGATCACTAGTTGGATCAGAATCATTTTGCAACATTTTGGTATATGATTCTTGATGCAACTTATTTGTATGTACCAGAGTATATTACTATGTTGAAATTGTTACACTATTTTTAAAACATACCTCATTTTTTTACTGATTT
>LBNU01030174.1:2539-12960 GCA_014162995.1 Artemisia annua | reverse complement strand
CTCTCCCTCTCCTTGTCTAGCCGGCCGCCGCCCACACCACGCCACCACCACCACTACGCCGCCACCACCACTCCCAAAACCACCAAACTACATCTCCTTAATCACCTACCACCATTTGTTTACTCAAAAACGGACTCCAACACCTTAAACAAACCCTACCGCCACTTCTTTTCATCACCATCATTCCATTTTTGTTTCTAATCACGAGATCTACAAGAAAAGGTAAGGAAAAAGAAATTGTAAATCGTTGGGGTTGACTTTTTCGGGTCAAACCCGAAAGTTTTAATCGTACAAATATCATGTGTATTTGATACAGTATATGATTTTACTCAGGGACGGACCCATGATTTTTGAGAGGGTGTTGCACAATTTTTTTTTTTATAACCGTGAGTACTAAAGTTGCCCGATAAAGAATTTATAAGGTAAAATTGGGTGTTGCACGAGCCAAAAAAAGGCATATTTTATAAAAAATTTTACACTTCGTAATTTAAAATTGGGTGTGGCCCGTGCCACACCCGGCTCCCATGTGTGACTGTCCTTGGTTTTACTTTTATAGAAAAGTTTGTCTTTATCGTAATAACTAATAATTGTGACATTTGATCATGGAAAGTTATTGCGCCTTGTCATTGTGGTCCTCTAGCTCTCAAAAACGTATGGATTTTCTTAAACCACAGCCTGTGATCTTGGGCATTATACAGATAAGAAACTAGTAAATAGTTATGAAACATAACGACTCTAAAACGATAAGTGTGATCAAACGATCGAGCTCAAAGCTATAATGACTTTAGCAATTAGAATTGAAAAACAACTATGAATTTGAAAACATGACCCTAAAACTCCAACCATAAGAACTCCAAATGTGACAATCTAACAATCGAGAAAAAACTCGTCGTCCAAACCCAACATACGTTCAATCATATAAGGACAATCATTTGATACACTATTCCGTAACAAGTGAGCCACCGATAATGATCCAAACAACTAACATAAAATCTGTCGAAACCTCAATCAAACAGTTGCAACCGCACGATAGTTTAAATTTTTTTCCTTTGAGTTTGTTTTAGCAACCGCACGATAGTTTAAATTTTTTTCCTTTGAGTTTGTTTTAGTGATTTCAAGTTGTAAATTAAAATAAAAGTTTATACAGATTTAATTTAAAATTTTCGGCTGATGCTTTATTTAAAAGGTGCTTTCAGTTGATGCTTTATTTGAAAAAATTCAATAAAAAAGTTTCGAGTGAATTTATAATAGGTTGCGTAAAGAGAGTTGGTTTGTCGAATTGGTTGAAGAACCTAGGTTGTGTTCGAATGAGTCGTCTATAACTTAAAGTGTGTCATGTGTTTGTGTCTAGCTCCTTGACATCTTTGGTTCGGTTCATGTATGCATTTTGGCCTTTTGATGTTGTTGTACATTTGAATTTTTATTTTAATTAATTTGTCCATGAAGATTAATAAATTTTTTATTTTTGTTCTGATAAATTTGCCTCTTCCGAAAAGAAAAAGTTCATAGAGATTAGTAAAATTGGATTTTAACAAGTTAGACTTTATGTAGTTGTATAGTGTGCGTATCAAAGCTCTTTTACGTTGTACTGTAACAATAACTTGTTTTATTTCTCTCATTTATCAAATATATAGAGTAATTGCAGGAATAAGAGACCAAATAAAGAATAATGTAAGCAATAATTTAAGCAATGAGAAGCAAAATAGGTTTTACTTATGCTATATAAATAAGAATGCGTGTGATCAGCTAACATTGATTTGTGATTTTTTTTATCATTTTTATAGACTTGGTGCCGTGTTGGTTAAGGGTGCGTTTGGTTGGTGGGTTTTAGGAGGTTTGAGTTGAGTCAAAACCTAAATAAAATGTTTGGGTGCAATACTTGGGGTTTAAAAGTGGGGATGGTTCCCAAAATGGTAGCCCCACCAATTTGGTGGGTTTTGAGGAGGTTTTTTATTTTAATTCAATTAAATAACTTTTTTATTCTTTCAAAATTTGTCAACCACATGTTTAATCTAATTAATAATTTTTATCATTTTCATTAACTATTTTTTATATTATATTTTATTTCAATTATAATATAAACAATTTTATTTTTAAAATAATCATTACTTTTCTCTCTCCTCATTTTCTTTCAAACCAATCCAAATCCAAATCCTAATCCTAAACCCATCTACAAACCAAACGGGCCCTAAGTTGTTAGAGTCTACTGTGGTGATTTACGAAAATGTTAAGCTCATTTGTTTCAAGCTTATATAAATCTTGGTGTCGTTTGCTTTTTCAGAGCTTTTACCTCTTCATCTGCAAACCATGTCTGCAGAAAAAGAGGTACATATAAGCTCTTCATCTGCAAGAAGGAGACCGTTTGTTTTTTGTGCTATTGAACTACTTCTTTCCAAGACTATTTTTTTTGCTATTGAAGTACTTTTTTTTTTCTTTTCCTTTTTCTTTTTCACAAGTTTTTTTACGTTTTCGACAGCTTGTTACCGTTTTGGTACATTTTTGATCGTTTTTTTACGTTTCGTCTGTTTTTTTACGTTTTAGTCAGTTTTTTAAGCTTTCATCCGTTTTTTACGTTTTCTCTGTTTTTTTACGTTTTCGTCCATTCTTTTACGTTTTCATCCTTCTTTTACGTTTTCGTCTTTCTTTTATGTTTTCGTCCATTTTTTTACGTTTTCGTCTGTTGTTTTATGTTTTCGTCCATATTTATGTTTTTTTACGTTTCGACATTTATTTTTAACTTTTTTGTCTCTTTTTAAGGTTTTTTGTCCCTTTCTTACATTTTCGTCTGGTTTTCGTCTGTTTTTTAACGTTTTCATTTTTTTTCGTGGTTTTGTTACATATTCGCCCATTTTTTACATTTTCAACCGTTTTTTCACGGTTTTATCTATTTTTTTTTAGTTTTCGTCCTTTTTTTTACGTTTTTGTTCGTTTTTTACGTTTGATGCGTAGGTTTTGCAACCTTGCAAAAGGTTTTACTTCTCAAGGGATCTTGAGAAGCTTGCAATCCCCACCAGGCAGTGTACCTGACCGATGTAGTATAGTGAAGTAGCAAGTACCGGGGGATTGATCGTTCTCTCGGGGAATAGTGTCGTTAGGATTGAAAACTACTCTAATTAGGTCTAAGGGTGAGGGATGATTCTTTTTGTATTTTTTGTATTTTATGGAAAGCAAGTAAAAATCTCGGGTATTGGAAGAGTGGGTGGAATTAGTTGCTAGTCAACTAACCCAAATAACTACAAATGCAATAAAAATAAAATAACAATAAAGTAAAAGATTGTGAAACTTATAAGGAGAAAAGTGTGTTCACTTAGATTTCACTACTCCCTAGCTATCTTTTACCGGTTAATTAGTTTGTTACAATTGTGTGGATGACGGGTTGTATTCCTTAATACCATTCGTAGGGCCGTGTACGATCTTCCCTAACTCTATAAGCGCAAACTTCATTCTATAGCGACACGTTTAGTATCCAAACCATGAAATCACTAGTAATTACTTATGCATTAAATACAACCAAATAATCGTAGTACACATCCGATTCATGTTTCTTAAGACGTTCAAGCAAGTCACCAATTGGAAGTTAGCCAGTTTTCTTAAGCCTAACATCGATATCACCCACCCACAACAATTAATAACAGACCAACAACAAGTAATCACTAGCTAGGTTTCATTAGATCTAAGCAAACACAAGAGAAACCTAGCCTAGCATGTTAATGTAAAGACAAGCATAAGATATAATCAAACAACACATAGACATATTAAATGATTTAATGGAAGACTTATCTTTAATTAAGCATGGATGAAACAAGGGTGAAAAACCCTTGAAAAAGGCAGTAAATTCGACCTAGGGTTTATCCCTAAAGTTCTCCCAAAAGTTACACACCAAAGTTACACTCAATGAAAGAAAATCCTAAAGTATATATAGATTTTACATTATGACAGCGTCAGGTTATAAGTCCTGATGCCGTCAACCCGCCGTGTTTAGGGTTTTCGGATCACCTAGATCCACTTCTGACGCCGTCAGCCTTTAAACCTTATGGGCCGTCTCTCTTTAGCAATACATCTGACGGCCTGGACCTTGTAACACCTGACGCCGTCAGGTGTAAACATCTCAATTCTTCATTAGGGCGTCTGGTAAAGGCAAAATCCAACTCCTTTGTCTTCAAGTGACGGCGTCAGCTTGTAACTCCTGACGCCGTCAGGTAGGATTTCCAGCATGATTTGAGACTTTGTCGTTTTCTTCACTTATATGCTCCAAAAACGTCCAAAATGCAATGTTTTCCAGAATTCCTCCCGAAAGTACCTAAAATGACAAAAGAAACAATTTAAGGCAATATTTGATCATAAAATAATGATTTAGGGATTAAATGACCCCCTAAAGGCGTAACACTTTTCGTCTCATCAAATACCCTTACACTTGACATTTGCTTGTCCTCAAGCAAATGCGCTTTTATTCCAATCAAAATATGAGCTAGGGGTCATTTAACACTAATATAAAAGTAATTACAACAAATAGTTATTCCACCCTAGTCATAACAAGCACGGAAATCATACACTAGCACCTCACAAATAGTGTTTGGATACTCTCATCTCTCGGGTGTTATAAACCTATATAACTAAATGGAAATGGAAAAATATCACTCACTACCTGTTATAGCAAATAGATTACCATAGGCTTGGGAAAGGATCAAAAACCTCCTCCACTAGGCGTAAGCACCTAAGATAAACTATCAAAGAGGGCTTTTCAAGGGTTGTAACGTTAGGTGTAGGGATATGATAAACACGGTTTGTTGGAATAAATGATATTTTTACTGGTGGCGAGTTAATTATCTTGATCAAATACATGCACGATGTGGCGTTGCTAAGCCAAGACTCGACTCAACTTAAGCTAATAAGAAAATAACGAAAACATAAATAAACATAAAAGGAAACGGGATGGTAGTCCGTATGTTTTTTTCTCTCTTTCTTTTTCCAATTTTTTTTCTCTCTCTCTCTTTTTTTTTTTTTTTTTTCATACTCATTGCCCATACCATCAAAATATATACATCATTAGGTGGCCTCGGTTTCCCTTACACTTGAACTTTTACATCACTTTACAAATAATTATGTCTAATGACTCGAATTAAGATAATCGAAAAACTTGGAGTACTTTAAAACATTAACGTACATATGGGGGTAATAATTGACTTCTTCCCCATTACTATATTATATTAGTACTTTACCCATGAGTCCCAATCGTCCCAAAATAATATGTACAAGATATGACTCGACTTAGCAACCATGTAATCAATAAGACAATTAACTAAGGGTTAAAACAAATGTTGTCACAATAATGCACTAAAGATGAGTGCATACAAGGTAGGCTAAGGCGATTTGGGTGTACATTTGGGGTGGATTGTAAACAAATTCTTCCTTTAAGTAAAATGCTTAAAGTTAGAAACGAAAAGATAGGCTCTGAGGGGTGTACTAGGGGTATCGTGTACTAAAAATGAGTACATCGCAAGGGTGTGGGAGAATTACTTGACCAATGAAGTCAATGTAATTATAATAACACAGGTGTAAAACAAGGGGTTATCCTAATGCCTCTTATCATGTAGTAAATCTAACTACACGAATGTAGTCTCACTTGTGGACTTGGGATGGTCACTAACGCAAGTTCTAGAGTCTAAATACTACCGGTACACACACAAGCATCAACAATGAATGTTTTTCCTAATAATTCTAGGGGCGAACCTCAAATATTTGGGGGAAAATTTTTGAGTGGTATAGTTTTTGTGCTAGTCATAGAATTCCCTATCCATGAGACGCTTATTAAGACTAAGTTTTCACTCCTATATGTTGTAAAAAAATCTAAATTTGGTGCTAAAATTGCCCTAAAAAATATTTTTCTCGGTTTTATTACACATCTACCATTAAACAAACAAAAATCAAGTGCAATTGTAATCTCTAAGGTGTCTTCATTTACCCCCTTACACTTAAGCCGAACATTGTCCACAACATTCAATAAAAAGATGTTAAAGTAAGGAAAATGAAAGAATGAAGCAAATACTCCCCTGATTCGTTTGGTGTGGATGGTGTGGTAACATGGTTAGATCTTCTTCCAAGATGATGTAAAAGCTTCAAGATTAAAGCAGTGCCAAAAGCTTGATTCCATGTTCATCTTCTTGTCCAATATAACCTGTTGAACCTGAGAAAACAATCTAGGCAAACCTTGCGTAAAATCGGAGGTAAAATCTATATAAGGATATAATGCTTGTGGAATGACTGTTTGCAGATTCCTGGAGTTAAAGATTTAGTAAATTTTCATAATCCTGACAGAAAAACAAAACTTGCATAATTTTCTGTAATCAATGCCTGACGCCGTCAGGTTTTAAGGCCTGACGCCGTCAGAATTGATCTGACAGAATTTTTATGTTTAGTTTCCAGAAAATTTCTGGAAAAACCAATACCTTAATTCCTGGAATCCTGCAAAATTTCATTATGACTCGATACAAGCATTTGACAAACAAATACTAATATGTATGTTCATTTAATATTGTTATGATTCATGTTCAATTCGTTTTTATAAACAAATTTAGATTTCCCTTACACTTATCTTTTGCAAAATACCTTTATATGTAGTTAAGACGAAGTTAAAAACAAAATAAAGCATTTTCGCAATTTAGTTTGAAACATGAACCATTTACAATAAAAATCAAACATGCATACGGAAACAAATAAAATTAAATAAACAAACAACCAAAATGAAGCTTCAAAATAAACAACCAAGACAATGAAAATCCTACATGCATAAAAATAAAGAGTTCAAGCATCCAAAGGCCAACAGAGGCCGAATCCTAAATTATTACAAACCGAATTGTTTTGAAACATACAACCATAAATAAATTGTTCAAAGATCATAACATAACATGAACACATCACTGGGGAGGGGGACCATAGCGGTAGTCATAGCCATGAGGGAGATGCCCATAGTACACATAAGACGGGTAATCCTGCTCACGACCGGGGAAGGGGTCAATCTGTAGATAGGGCTGAATCTGATCACGAGTAGATAAGTGTTGCATCTGGCGTACCGTGTGATCATACATCCAATCGAACCTCTGGTCAGTAGTGGTCCTCCATGCATCCACCGGACCCATCCAGGCCCCCTGGTGAGCCTGCCAGTCTCCCTGACTCATGTGCCGGTAGTAATCAGCAGAACCGGCCTCATAACCCCCATGCTGTTGCTGATGCTGTGGTGCGTCCTCGTCATCATCATCATCATCTCCACTACCCATCACAGCAGGCCTAGGTGCCCACCAAGCATACTGTCCTGACACGAGCTCCGTCACGATGTGCATCTGCTTCAGGGATCTAGCCCTGACTACCCTACAAACACCCCCCACACTCAAATAATCCCAGATATCCGGAGTCAGAACCCTGTATGACCTCCCCAGCTTGGTGATAAACATCCCCACATAGATCAGGTCACTGCTCTTCTCCCCGACTGCCCTATGAAGATAACTAGCTACCCAGAATGGGATGTTACAGAAAACATCCGGGGAGTAAATCGTGTATAAGAAGAAGATGTCCAAGTAGGTGATCCTATGCTGGGAGCTATGCCTGCCCGACAGAGTGTAGGATAAGCACCGATGAGTGAGCCTAACTCTGGGGTCCCTAATAGCAGAGGCTCCAGAAACCCCAGACACATACACCCCATCCCCAATAGTGGGCCAAAACTCTGTACTCCTCATGTCATTCTTGATGGTCACCCCTTGACTCAAACGGGCCATAAACCCGCCCTGGGTAGCCTCGTGCTGGCTGTAGAGCCCCAACCTCCAACCCAGCTCTAGAATAGAACAAGAACGATCGTCACCTCCCAATATAAAGTAAACCGAGGTGGATCCCACATCACTTCTCCCTGTCCCAATATCAAAATTAAAGGTAGCCAAAAACTCACGTACTAGCTCATCATACACCTGCTCTTGTTACCTAAACAACCATACCCATTGTGGACCCGTAAAGTCATTGGTTTGGAAGCTCTTGAGAAAAGCTTCCTCGAGTCCATTAGTGGCCAAGAAATTCCAGTCGATGATGGCACCATGGTCAATGTCATGATGGCGAAGCTCGTTGTACCTAGCGGTGGCTTCATCACTATCAAAGACGCCCCAACTCCTCACTTTGTCCGCCAAACTCTCTTGTGGGGCTCTTGAGGACCCAGCTCTGTGGCTTCTAGATCACTTACTCATTTCCTGGAACAAAGCAAGAAAGAACGAGGAAGGTTATAAACTAGTTTAAAGGCAACGAGGAGCATCAGACAGGTCTGACGTCGTCACGCCTAACGGGCTGACGCCGTCAGCCTTTGTAATTTTCGGATCCGAGATTACAAGGGAAAAATCAAGTTTGAAACTTATAGATCCTTGACCCAAACACCCTTTTTGACAGATAAATGGCTAAAAAGCCAAAGGGTCATGGTCGAATCCGTGATTCCCAAGAGTAATACTAAGCCCATTTCGAAAATCTAACTAACTAATGCCTTAATTATTGCCAAAACAACATCAATTACAAGGCATTCATAAGTTTCAATTCTCAACTCAATCCTAGGGTTTCGGATTTGGGGGATTCCTAAATTGATGGCTCTAATAGACAATTAGAGTAAGAAGGATGAATAAAAATCACTTACCACGTGGAGATTAGCAATGAAATGGATCGAATTGGCCTTTGGAGACTCGGTAGTGATATGTGGGGTGGATAGGATTTGTGGGGTTTATGATGAAAGTGATGGGTTGGTGCTTATAAAACCTGTGCAAACGGGCTGACGCCGTCAGGAGCCCGCGTTTTGGGTATTTTGCATGAAATTTTAATTTGGTCCTTGTTCTTTTAGGATATGGTCATTGGCTTTGTCAACTTTGATAGCAAGAGTTCTTCTTAGTTAACGAACCCCCTCCTGGGTCAAATGTTTTATTGCTATCGTTGGGTGTGATTAGAGCATCTCCTGAATTGGTTATTGCTCCATTCAACTTCCAATCTCCATCATGGCAAGTAATCAATGAGTAAGGGAAACTTTCCCAAGAAATTTTTGAGGTGAGAGTGCGTATGATGTGAGCTCTTTTCGCGCATGGCTTATAGCCAAAGGACCGTTTCCTAATCTCGTGGAAATTAGGAAGCGTGACTCGCAAGCTCCCTACAAAGATGTTGTGAAATTGAGAATTCGTTTTCTCGAGAGGGGGCTTAGGAGAATGGAGGTGACTCAAGGGTGGATTTCCTGGGAGAGATATTCCACTGTTCCCTTCGCTGGTTGTTTCACTAGGGAGTGCAAAGATTTTTTCGATCTTCTTAGGAGGACTTTCTTCCCTAATTTTCTCCTGGATCCTTGATATGACGTCTTCAGCCAAGCTCATGAAAATTTTTCGGGTATCTTCCATGCAGGCTTCTAATTGCTGGATTTGTTTCTCTTGGTTGTTCACGAAAGTCACCATTATCCCTTCGAACTCCTCTTGTCCTGAGAATTCAGGAAACATATGTTTGCTGATTGCATTCACATATCCAGCATTCGCAATATGCATCTCGGCCCTCATTAATTCCTTAACCCGCCTTTCCATGTTATCAAACAACTGTTCTTGGGTTGCATTCATGTAATCTAAGCTTCCTTCCTCCAAGAACATTGGATCCTCCCATTCTTCTTCTTCCAATTGTGCTAGGTCCTCAATGACCTCCCAGCACTTATCGACACTGAGCTTGCTCAGTCTACCATTGGCAGCGTAATCTATGGCCCTCCTAGTTTGATGGTTGACACCGTCATAAAATATTTGGATTTGGAGCCAAAGTTCAAGGCCGTGATGAGGGACTTTTCGGATTAAGTCCTTGAATCGAGTCCATGCCTCGTAGAGGGGTTCGCCTTGACGTTGTTGGAACATCAAGATGTCATTCCTTAGCTTGGTGGTTCTTCCCGGTGGGAAAAACTGAGCAAGGAAGCGAGTGGTGAGATCGTCCCAAGAGGTGATGGATCCTGCGGGTAGACGTTCAAGCCATTGACTAGCTTGGTCTCACAGAGAGAATTGGAAGAGACGCAATCGGGTCGTCTCTCGAGTTTCAAAATCAAGGTCTATGGAATCTACGATCTTGAGAAAGTCCTTGAGGTGTTGATTTGGATCTTCGGAACGAAGTCCATGGAATGCACATCCGCTTTGCACCAACCGGATGGTGTCGGATCGCAAGGGAGACACTGTAACACCCCAACCCGATAAGGGTAGAAGCACTACATTACGGTGACATATCAAAGCATATACAGACATACAACATAAGTAATACAAAAGAATTTCAAAGGTTACAAAGTAATAATCTGGAATACAAGGTTACAAAAGAACGAAAATAAATGCTAAGTCTGAAAATGCCAAAGCTCCTACTAATCCAAAGCTATCGAGGTGTAGTCTTCTAAGTCCAAA
>LBNU01030173.1:6151-17118 GCA_014162995.1 Artemisia annua | reverse complement strand
AATTCCTACTCACGAATTCTCCTGGGAGTAGGTTGTGGCATGAGTCCCCTCCAGCGCGAGTGCACTGGTACCTGGTGTTATGGCTCCTGGGGTCGGTCCGTGCCTGGAGGTGGCCCCTGATGGGTGGTTTTCCGGCACTAGTTTGTGCGGGAGTGATGAACGCATCAAGTGGGCCTGAAGATCTGTTAAATACCCTGGTGTCGTGGCTTTAGGGTTCCTCCTTCGGGTCGCGCTGGTTGTTCCAGCGGCTGGTCTCCGATTGAGTCGTTCAAAAGGTTGCGACTGGCTCATCTTAGCGTCTATTCTTTTTTCGAAAGCCTCTTAGTGTTTTATGGTCCCAACGGATGGCGCACTTGTTGATACAAAAGTTGGCAAGGCTTGGCTTGAGTATCAATTCGGGTAGGTAATGCTGGGAAGCCTGGCGCACTAGAAACAAGAGGCCACCGTTAGGCTTATCGAGGGATTGTTTTCCCCCCGATTATCCTCGCGCGGAGAGTAAGTAATCGAGTTCAAGAGAAGGGTTTGTAGATTAGTGGTTAGGTATCGTACCCTGTAGAGGAAACCTAGAGGACCTCCTATTTATACACACGAAACCTAGATGGTTCGTGTTCCCTCACCTTTGGTTAGTCACGATAATCTATTGCCAAAATAGGAATATCGCATAACCAGCGACGGTTTGGGTAACGCGTGTTTGGGCTTGGGCCTTACCGTGGGCCTAAGCATTCCACTTGTTGCAGGTTACATTCGGTATCCGCGTGGCCCTCCGTAGCTACGAATATTATAATAATGGCCCACTCGTATGGGGCTGCGTACTGGATGGGTTCGTGACCCGGATCCATACCATACGTCATCAACTTCCCTTTCAATATCCCTATTTTGAGTTAGCCTATAATTTATGTTTAACAATTTTTATATGGTACTAATTATTGTCTTAAATTGCTCAATTTGTTTAAATATATAATTACTCTTACATTCTTATCTTATCTATGTTTTCGACAGAATATAGGTACATCATGTGAGCGTGTAAAACTATATTAGTTCTCTGTCCTTTGATACATAGTGAGTGTGTAGCAATAAGTATCAAGTCCCTTGTTTAATAGTATATTGTTGAAAGGTGGTGAAAGTTTCATCCTTTGTAAAGTTAATACCTGACATGAGTCTGAGTAGCATCCTTCTATTTTATACTATATACCAACGAAAATTAATGAACCTTGACGATGGATAAGCATTCACGCATGTACTAAAAGCGTAATATCAGAACGAGGCGTGATTTAAACCAAGGGAGGAGTAGCTGTTCTCATTAAAAAAAAAAAAAAAAAAAAAAATGTCTTTCGGGTTTAGCCGATAACCCGACAAGAAAAATAATTCAACCCTAACTCGACCCAATAACAATATCGAGTTATCGGGTTCAGGTCAAACAAACCCAACTAATTTTATTAACCAGATTAACCCGACTCTATAATGTATAAAACTCACGTAATAGAAAGTTAAAATTTAAAACATGTGTTGTAAAACTCACATAAAGTTAAAATTTAAAACATGTAAAAAAAGATGTAAAGGTAGTTTTTTCTTAAATTTGAGTAAAATTTAGACTTTAGTAACTTAAATTGTTAAAAATAAAATTAGGTACCTTAATTAGATATTGAATTATTCTTTTAGGCATTTTGTCCTACAAGAAACTCTAACTAGAAAGTTGTTATTATAAAAGAGGTAACTATCAAGAACATATTGATATACGGTAATATTCTTCTGATCGTTTTTAGTTACTAATTACATATAGATAGACAAATTCAGTATCATTATAAATAATGTGTTTTGACGTCCCGTACCTATCGTTTTCCGCTAGATTAATTATCTCGCAAACAGAATATCCAACAAAAATAATCAAAGTTCAGAAAAAAAATAATAATAAATAAATAATCATTGACTTTAATTTAATATAATAAACAAAGAAGTTACTTGTAATAACACGACTCGTGACAAACAACCATTTGACTTTGAATTATTCTCAAATAATGATTAACATTACAGTTTCTTCCTTCTTCACCAAGACTCTTTGATCATAATCATTAACGTGTCTAAAACATCCATGGATGCTTACACGATATTTATGTTTTATGTCCTTATAGTTCCTATTATTTCATCAACAACAACAGCTGATTGCCCTGTTTCCAATTGTGGACAACGTTTCAAAATCAACATTCGATTCCCATTTCGGCTGATCGACCGACAATCTCAAGACTGTGGTTCTCCTGGCTTTGATCTACGTTGTGTTTTCCCAAGTATGGCACTTATAGACCTCCCAAGGTCTGGCGACTTTGGGGTCAGGAGCATCGACTATCGTTCTCAGTCTATGCAAATTTATGACCCCTTGAATTGCCTACCTGCTAGGCTTTTGACGTTAGACTTATTGAATTCTCCTTTCACGGCTTCCACCTTTAAAGAATACACTCTTTTGAGGTGTCCGAGTGGTACAAGTTTGGAAAAGTTTACACCCATTCGTTGTCTTAGTAACTCGTCCTCTTCAGTTATAGCTATTGGTTTAGAAAGTGATGTAAAATCAATGACTAGTAACCAGACCGGTTGTCATGTGGATGGGTTTGTAAGGGTCCCGATGGTGGATCAACCAGATCAAGATGCTGTTACGTCACAGCTCGATGAAGATATAACTCTGACATGGGGTACCCCTGATTGTAAAAAGTGTGAAGCTGACGGTGTTTCTTGTGGTTTTGCAAATGAGTCCACACAGTTGACAAAGTGTTTCGTACATCGTAAGATATATACTTTTCTTAATCGCTCCGATAATGCAATAAAAAAAATGTATTTTAGACAAGGACTCACATATTTTACTACTGAGACTTGAATTACCACCCTTTGGTTTTTCAACAGACATGTTAGTCCGATCTAAAGAATCTTAATTAGTTTCTGATTAATTTCAGGTGACCCGAAAGGTGCCAGTATATTCAGAATGATTGCATTTGCTATGACTATACCAGCCATGACAGCTTCGATTGTCATAGCATGTTGCTTGTGCATGAAAGATAGACGGGGCGAACTCCCAAGCAACAGGAGAATCACCAATGACACCAATGTACACGAAGAAGCGACTGCACCACCAAGAATCGATGGTCTTGACCAAGGGACCATTGAATCCTACAAAAAAGTCGTACTAGGTGAGAGCAAGCGTCTCCCGGGACACGATGATGCAGTGTGTCCTATATGTTTATCAGATTACGATGCTAAGGAGACAGTGCGGTGCATACCTGAGTGTCTACATTGCTTCCATGCAGAGTGTATTGATGAGTGGCTTAAGATGAACGGGACATGTCCAATTTGCAGGAATTCGCCTTCTCCAATTATTGTTGAAGCATAGAATGTTTATTGTTTCTGCTATTTTGATTAATTATGTTAGTTAATTAGTCGATGTAAATACCATACGTTGGTTGTAAATATCGGACACTATGTTTTACTTTATGTAGCACAAATAAGTTGTCCAAATAAAATTGATTGCGATGCAATTATTTCAGTGATCAATAGGGAGAGCTTTACCTGGTTTGAGTCTGTGTGATGGTGAGTTCAAACTCATTGGATTAGTCGACAAAACGGTCGAAAGATCATGTTAAAAAAAAAAAAAAAAAAAAAAAAAAAAAAAAAAAAACTGTACTATAACTTTTATTCCACGTACACTTCATAAGAAGTTTGATTAAGTCAAAGTCACAATGAAATTGGCAAGTAAAACATATATATTGTTATCAACGTGTAGGGAATTAAAATATTTAGTTGATTATGCTGCTTTTGACTTTTGATGTGTGGACAAAATGAAATTGACGTTGTCTTTTAAAGCATATTCGATGCAAGTGTTTAGTAACTTCATTTTCGGAAAGTCTTTCTTTCATAACTAAACTGAATAATTTATTTGAGCAATAACTCCATCTTCAAAACATTGTTTCAAATACCCTAAGAAAATAGTCACATAACTAAATCATACTAAAAATAAAAGTACAAAAGAGTTTTACGAAAATTACTTTTTGCATTTAAGGGATAGCTTTTCCCTTATAATTAAAGCTTTAGTTAAGTTTGATAGATTGAATATTTCTTATAAAACTTCTTCATACAAATTTGAACATCAACAATCATATTTTCTTTATGTTCCATAGAATTATGTGTTAGACTACATAATTCCCCGTAGGTATTACTTTATTATCTACCACTATAAATAGAGTACAAAGGAGAAACCCTAATGGACTCAACCCACAAGTCGGGCTTGGGCCAACTAACTTATCCTCTAATACTCTCCCGTAGTCCGAGCGGCGAATCGCGAAAGCTCGGACTGAAGTAGTAAACTAGAAAAGAAAAGAAATCGTCAACATAATAAAAACATACCTTTAGTCGACTCGTAATAAAACTACACCATTAAATTAAATCCTTTCTTCCACATGCACATTCGCCAAGAAAAGAAAATATATATATTGAATAAGAATATGCGGTTGGTAACTTTTCTCCGAGGATGATGTGTTTTTGCTTTCTGTGGTTAAGTAGAGAAACAAAAAGATAACAGATCTATTTTGAGTATGGCTGCGTAAGTTGTGTTTTTGTGATTAGGGTTTGACGGGGTGGCTTAAAGAAGGCGGCTCAACATAGCCACGTAGGTCTGAGGATCAAACCTGGCTCTGATACCATGTTAGACTACATAATTCCCCGTAGGTATTACTTTATTATCGACCACTATAAATATAGTACAAAGGAGAAACCCTAATGGACCCAACTCACAAGTCAGACTTGGGCCAACTAACTTATCCTCTAATATTATGTACGTAGTAATTTTTTCACTGTTTTATTTCTCGAGTACTACTAGCTAGGAACAAAACTATACACCGCGTGGAAACAGAGTTATTCCTTAGCTTCCAAAGATACCATTGTATAATTCTGACAGTGACATCGAAGACCAGCCCGTGATTCCAATAAAATGTTATGCGTTAATTGGGTTCAATTAGATGGGAAATAAATAAATCCAAAGGGCATGTAACTTTAGTACCTATAAAAAATTTGAGTCCAGCTAGAAAAATATGTGCCCAATTCTCTTTGAGAACCTTGTGGGCAGAGGCGTTGCTCAGTTTTTCGGGCCCCGGACGAAAGTTACAATGAGACACTTCAAATACTAATTTTATTAATGTTTTTTATAAGATATATTAAAAACTATCCCCCGTCTCAAATTTATTGTCCCTTATTGACTTTTTCGGTCTTTCTTTATCAACTTTGACTATAAATATTTGTGTTTGTGTTATACAATTTTTGATAAAAATTATACCAAATGAAAATACATTTTAAACACAATCCATTCATATATTTTGTATCAAGTATTATGTAATATAAACAAAAATAGTTAAGGTCAAAGTAGAAAAGTAAAGACCGAAAAAGTCAATAGAGGACAATAAATTTTGGACGGAGGGAGTAGTTATCTAAACGTTCAACACATAAACTATATAAGATAGTTTCATACCTATTTTTTTTTTTTTTTTTTTTTTTTNTATATAATTGTTAACGAGGAAATTTTTGGGGCCATTAAATTTTGTGGGCCCTTGGGCGATGGGCCACCTTGCCCACACTAAAAAACAGCTCTGCCCCGCGGTGTTTCTAGTTGACTGAATCCATATTCACATCTTGGAGAACTAAATACAAGAAGCTGGAAGCTTGTCTAGACAAAACATCTAGAATAAAATATGTAATATAGATTGCAACAAATTTATTTTACACTTGCGGTTGTCAATTACCACGCAGGATGTGATCTAATAGCACTACAAATGTTGCTCTTACAGAAAAAAACTCCCTAGGAGAGTAGGAGACACTCTAAAAAATGAACCCAAGGCAACACTCAAAAAGTGTACTATCATGCTTTTAAGTGTTACATTATGGGCAATGCAATACTTTTTGAATGACAACATCATCACGTATTAATTAATATAGACATGATAAACATGCATACATGACCGATTAAATTTTGAATGACAACATCATACAATGCGGAATAATTAATCAAGCAAAACCCGAAACAAATAAAGGATTTTTATTGCTAAACAAAATCAATCTTAAGAAAATTATGCTTGTAAATTTTCGGACCATTATTTAAAATTACCGATAATATAATTTAAAACAAACAAACAAGTATATAAGATTGATCATAATCAAAATACATGAAAATTATACTACATATAATTTTGGTTCATGCATATGTATATAAATTAAATTCACATAATTTAATTATCAATACATATATACACAAAAATAAACGACAGATCAACTATAACAAGAACACTTACATTTGATTTGGATGATTCGTGTTTGATTGATTCCCCGGGCACTATCTTATATAATCAATCAAACAATGAAAGGTTCCAATACACCAAATTGATTAAAATGATTTGATCTCTATTAGTATCCAATCTAACACTTTTAGAGAATTCCCTTGATTGCCAATCGATACTACAATACGTATGTGACTAGAGCAACACCCTAACACAAACACATAACTCGCGCGGATAAATTAAACAAGAGGATTTCTCCTCTTGTTTTGGCTCGGCAGAGACTAACAAAGAGGGGGGAGGGGATTTGTTTTGACTTGTGTAATATGGAGTGTGGAAAACTAGAAGGGGGGTTGAATAGTTTACCGTTTAAAAAACTTTATTACTTGTTGTATCAAATGTCCATTTTAGCTTGTTGTAATATGAAAGACGTTTCTTGTTGTTTATGACCAACATAACTTAAGATATGTTATCACACAAGTACAAACAACAAGTCACAACATACACAATCACATAATGCAAACATCAAAGCAAAGCAATAAGTAAAAGGAAAGTGCAAACCATTCATGACACGAGTATTTATCGTGGTTCGGCTACAAGGACCTCTTTCGTCCTTGCCCTACGTCCACGCTCCGAGTACCCAACTCGAGAGTTACTTCACTAGATCAACAACCTCCCTTCTCGGCGGAGAAAACCTTACAATCGTCGCTTACACTTTTACCGACACTAAGCTAGATGTCGAGTTCTTTTACAAGGGTACAACCCCTCCCATCGTCGCTTACAATTTTACCGACACAAAGCTAGATGTCGAGTTCTTTACCAAGGGTACAACCAATCCCGATAGTTCTTTTACAAGGGTACAACCACTCCCGCTATGTTTTGTGGCCCAACATAAAAACCTTGTGTTTTATGGCACAAACACATAAACCATCTAATCTATCTTGAGATGACACAATGATGATCCATGACATCAGTCTGTGCGGGGAAAGGAGGGCAAAGTTTATGTGCTGCAACAACGAGCAGATAAAATCTTCTGATTTCATGTTCTTTTGCGAATTTATCAACCAATCTGCATAAATTATGTAACTAGGGATAGAAGAGTAGCTGCTACTTATATAGTGGTAGAAAAGGCTTTGATATGCTGCACATTTACCCGTCATCGAACACTTATTTACTAACATTTTAATTATGTATAAGATAAAATAATTTTCGACACCTATAGGCGGATAGACCACGGACCATGCTGAAAGAGGTGACACGATTCAGCCTCCCAAGCAGGTAAGAAACCCTACAACGAAGTTTCCAGGGAACGACCAAACTCATGAGATACCTACGTCCGACAGCAGGCACATCTTCGCGTTCACTAGCCTCCAGTTATATGTAGAGGATCTTGCTCCACCACACATCAACAGCGCCCGAACCCAAACAGCAACCGGCTTTGGGGTTTCCCATCTCTACCCACAAGCCCGAACCAAATAATTCTCTCTAGCGCGCAAATCAGCATACTCAACTGTTTACATACCACGATACTGGAGCAAGGGAGAAAGCCTTCACAAACATTAGAGACAGGCAAGGATGAGCACCGAACGCGCGAACCATCCCGCGCTTTCCATAAACTGGGAACATCAGGCGGGTCGAAATAATTTAGACTGATGCCATGTGCACCAGGTAACGCTCCAGGGTACGGCCTCGATATGGAGGCGGTTGCCGTCAAAAAAATTTAGTCCCGCCGATCGATCAGGTCTGGTACAGTGTCTCAAAGGGCGCTCCATTCCTTCGCCCAATGACAGCTTGGTAATGAAAAGGGAAGGTCAAACGGCAAAGATATGCAGAATCTCCAAAGCTTTTCCCTCCAGTTTGGAGCCTTTGGGTCCACTTTCTTTCGAAAAACCTTGAAGCGCGCCTAACGCGCTTCGGTGAACGTTATCCACCATTTAAACCACGTAGTTGCCGATGTCAGACGCCACGGAAAGTGGAGGGGTGGGAGGAATCTGCCAATAAATCGAACAGTTATCAACTCAAAATTGGATATTTGTCCCAAGCGCCTAAGGGTGCAACTGGGAATAGGATGTAATAGTTATCAAGGATATCCCCAGGGAATCACGGTGTGGCACGCGATATTCGACCATCTCGGAAGAACGCGTGTATCACACCACTTCCTACGGATAATCCTCTATGGTATCCTCCTGGACCGTTAACCCCGGATTCCAGCACCCCAAAGGTATCATAGTATTCCGTGGAGAACTCGTTGAAGTTCTTCCTCGGAATTATTTTAGAATGCACTCTCTTAAACTGAATAACCATCTCTCAAAACGTGGGCGGAGGTTACCTTCGTTTTAGAAAATGAGGGCTTGCGGCGGAACGAAGGTATTTATTTTTTGTGTGAGAGACAATTCGCCATTTTTTTCTTCTCACTGCGTGAAAAAACACGTAAAATTAAGTGGTATGTTATACTGTTTCTCACCTCCCCACCGATGACTGACCCGTGGATCACTAACGGCGCGAATACCTGTGCTGGGGTTTGAAACGGCACGGGCAACGTGGATAGCGTTTCCCCCGTTTCCGAGGTGAATGATTTAACTCCTTTACAGTTAGATTCTTCACATCCTTCTTTGGCCGAGGCCAAACGACTTGAATTTCTTCCCGCGTACCGCGTTGGGAATAATTGGGATTGTTAAGTCTAGCGTTCCGCCACCCTTTGTCGTCGGCGCACACCCAGACTGGGGGAGCATGATCGACGTATAGTCTACATCCGGGTCACGGACCCGATTAGTAACACATATAATATTTAAGCCCGCTATCGCGTGCCAGAAGTCAATGAACAGTTGGCAGCTACCAACTGGATGCCGCTTTGGCCCATAATGGCCCAACGCCCAAAACACTATTTATGGAACATACAAGGATACTCTCCTAAATTAGGAGGATAATTTACCAAAGATCGAATATAGGCGCGGACCGCCTTGGAGTAAGGACAAGTAACTTATCGGTTAACGCTGCCTATAAATAAGGGAACCCCTAACCCTCGCAGAGGTACGATTCTCAAAGCGAATTCCTACACTCTTCTCACCAAACCCTAAACTCACAGATTACTTACTCTCACCCGGAGGAATATCGGAGGACAATCCCCTCGATAGCCTAACGATGTTTGTTTCTTTCTAGTATACATTTCACAGAGATCTCCAACGCAATTGATACCGATGAAGGACCAATCCATCACAAGGCCACTACGCCCAACTTTTGGTATCGTAAAACTAACGCTTACTATACAAAGCTATACCTGATGCTCGTATGATACCATTTATAATAGCCTAATTTGGTATCAGAAATTATGGTGTATTTATTAATCAATCTTTATTTTTGTATTAGATGATACGTGTAGTAATAATACGGAGTATTAAATATCAATTCTTATATGAATAAACATGATTCTGTATAAAGCTATTATAAAAATACTTAAACAGACCAGAATTGCAAATGCGATTTGAACAACTAGCAGTTTGGTTAGTTCTATTGATTTAACATAATATTTACATAATATTATATAATGAAAAGTAAAATATAGCATAGAATACGTAGGAGTTGAAAAGATCGTATGCTGTTAGAAGTAACGTGAATTATTATAAATAATATCAATATATACTATTATATACTATGACGTAAATAACCAAATCTACCTCAGAATGGAGCTGGCAGAAATGAAACGATTGTTGAGGATATGCGTTGTGGGCGTTTTCTACCCATTGAAACAATGTTGAACAATCGAATTTTCAGCATTTATAGTATTAATATGATTGGTGAATACCTCTAGAAGGCAAGCTAGAAACTATGAGGTATGAAGATATTAAACCTATCAACACACGTGTGTCACCATTAAAACTAAAGTTATATTCACTTGGATATACCTTCGGCCTAAGTATTAGGATCATTAAGAATGGATATAAAATTGTTATCACGGTAAGTTTTATTAATCAACCATCCACCAAACCAGGGCCTTACAAATGATTAAAGTAAAAACACATACATCATTATATATATTTATACTTATAAATTATAAATAAATGTCACTCAATACTGCATATTATGTAAAGGGTTAGTGTTTACTTCCATAAAAGCGTCCTTCACACATTTTGAAGCCCTTTTGACTAGAAAATAGTTGTGTGACATTGATTCAATTGCATGTTTGAATAGAAATAAGTGAGTGACAATTGATAGTAAAGTAGATGTCATAAATCTGTAAAGAAAGGGTGTTCTTGATTGACATGTTGCAGTGTTGACTTAGATACATCTTGCAAACATCCCTTCTTTGGGAACCATGATTTTGTCTTCTGTTCTGTTTGAAAAGTTTAGAAAACCCCTTAGTTTCCTATACAGGGTTTATAGTTTCAGCTTCAACTGAGAAACACACCACATGTGGGCCCAGACACGAACACAGTAAACACCCATTAGTCACGCCTTTCTATAATGATATAAGCTTCTAACATTCATTTGTTGTAAGGCATATCATATACTTCCTGATCCACCAAAAGGGTAAAGATCTTGAAGTATCATTCATGAAAGTATTCCAACCATATGAAGATCAAGGGCATTGACATCCTCCTATCGATTGAAGCACCTTCTTATTCAAGAAGTTCATCGTAGATTATAAGTCATTTTACTCCATTAGATTTT
>LBNU01030171.1:19620-64663 GCA_014162995.1 Artemisia annua | reverse complement strand
TGATGCGCGTGGATTGGAACACGCACTACGTTTTACCTCTCGAGGGATCTCGAGAAGCTTGCAATCCCCCCAGGCAGTGTACCTGACCGATGTAGTATAGTGTAGTGGCAAGTACGGGGGATTGATCGTTCTCTCGCAGGGAATAGTGTTCGTTAGGCTAAAGGCTACTCTAATCTAGGTCTAAGGGTGGAGGAAGATCTTTTTGTATTTTTATGTTTTATGAAAGCAGTAAAATCTCTGGTTTTGGAGGAGAGGGCGAAATTAGTTGCTAGTCAACTAACCCAAGTTATCTACTTTTAAGCTACTTATATTTTTGTATTTTTTTGGTTTGGAGAAAATCAGTGGTGAGAGTAGTGTTTACTTAGATTTCATTACTCCCTAAACTATCTTTTACCATGTAATTAGTATGTTGAGTTTGCGTGGATGACGGGTGTATTCCTAACAAGTCGTAGGGAGTGCGTTCAATTCCCTAACTCTATAAGTTCCTACCTCACTCTATGACGATACGTCAAGCATCCTATCATGAGCTCACCGATAGCAATATGCATGAAATACTACCTTAAAATCGATAACGCACATACGATTCACGTTTCTAAAGACGTTCAAGCTTGTTACCGTATAGGAGATTAGCCAGTTTTTCTCTAGTCTAACAGTAGATGAAACATTCACCCAAACACAATCACAACATACACATCACATGATAATCAATAGTTAGGTTTCATTAGATCTAAGCAAACACAAAGTAAATTAGCCTAGCATGTTGAAAGAAAGACAAGGCCATATATAAGCAACTTAAGGAGAGAAGGACATTTCATAAACACCCCTTAAGAGCTACCAAACAGCAAAATAACAAAGTACATACTACTCCGGTACCAAAACGAACAATATTGGAACAACTAAAAATAGAATACTATACTCACATCACCTTTATTCGCCATTTGCCAAGCTCTAAGGATATATCAGCCGAATGGCTGCATTTCCTTTTGTAAGATTGCCTAAATGCCAAACTGCATGTGCAACCTCACAGTTAGCATCAAGGTCCAATCACAAGAAGGCTTCACCATAAAGCAGTATCAGTACTTAGAGCTGGTTCATCCCATGGATACATATCCTAACTATATTAAGCACAAACAATCCATACAACAACATTATCTGCTTTAATAGAGAAAGGCATTACACACTGCTGAACTCATCCATTTATACACAATTAAACTCTATGGATATCAGCAGTTCGCAGACTACATTTCCATTTGTAAGATTATTTTGAGACCAAGTGCAGTTATATCCACACACTTAGACTCAAAATACTATCACAAAATGGCATCATCCAAGAACTGAGATCACATAAAGTTTACCCTTCAAGGATCCAAATTCATTTGTCAAATCAGGCTAGTCCCGTCTTTCATGAATCACCCTATTTGACACAGTGAAAAGAATCCCAACATATATGACAACTACTCCATACCAAACTTTACATACACATTACACTCACTGCAATTCCCATCATTCTGCAATTCAATCATTTCTTGAGCAATGCTCCATTGCTTATAACTTGTATCTTCACATCTCATTCATGTTGAGCTTTAACAACTGACAAAGAATGTTTCACTTTAAGGCTTAACAGTCTCATCTTTACAATCTCATAAAACTTCTTGTATAAATCCTCCCAACTTCTTTTTTCACCTCTAAATAGCCTGTAATTCCTCTCATACCATATTAAGTAAGCCAAGCTTAGTCTTCTAATTATGCTTTCAATAGAATTCCCATTATACTTGTCAGTAAAATCATCCACAATATGATTCTAATTTATATCCGTACCATGCATCCCTACTATCTGCTTTACTTTGGCCCAAAACTGTTTAGCATATTTGCATTTAAAGAACAGATGATCATGGGAATCCATATCAATATAGCATAGAGAGCATACCATCATATCATATGATCCCCAACTTTTCAATTTTGTCCTGAATTATTAATTTGTTTTGCACAGCCATCCATAAAACAAATGCATGTTTTGGGATATTCTGTGAGAACCATATCAGCCTACTTCACCTGAGACTACCTTCCTCACCTTGCAAATCTCTATATGCCCGCTTTACTGAGAAATTGCCCTCATTCCTATCTCTACTTCTCTACACCATTGTATCCTTCTTGTTGTTCTCAAGTGTTACATTTTGCATCATAACTGTCATAGTATACTTTTTTCTCCATTCCACTAGCCAGTTCCAAACACCATTTACCATTAACTCCTTAACTGTCATATCAGCTTTGAATATTGCGTTGTACAATTCTCTATAGGAGATGATAGTATGCAGAGCACCTATTTGACTCCAATTATCAAACCATGTAAAAGCTTTCTTACCATCACCCATTTTAATAACTATGAAGTTCCTTGCTTCCTGTCTTAATTTCAAAATATTTCTCCATCCCCAACTATGAGTTATCTCTTCATTAACAACCCATACACTTCTCCCTTTCAGCTTCACTATATTGACCCATAAAGAGTCCTTTCACACATCAATCTGCTACAAGTGCTTGATTATCGTCGCTTTATTCCAAACACCCAAGTCTTTAAGACCTAACCTCCTTGATGTTTTGGTTTATATATCTTCTCCCATGCTACTTTTGCTTTTCCTTTTGATACATCACTTTGATTTGGCAGAAACCCTTTCAGCAATTTATTAATGTCCTGAATGATAGATTGAGGTAATAAGAACACATATGCACAGTACGCATGAATTGACTCAAGTACTGATGCTACTAGTTGCAGTCTTCCTGCATAGGACAAACTTTTCTTCTTCCAATTTAATATCCTATTCCTTACTTTATCTATCAGGTTCCTGCATTCATTCAAACCAATTTTTTAGATGACAAAGGCACACCAAGGTATCTCATAGGCAACTTCTCAACCTTGTATGGAACAATCTCCAATATACACTTTCTCTTTTTCTTTCATGCTACCAAAAATTATAGTCCTCTTACTATAATTTGGAATAAGCCCAGAAACATATCCAAATTCCTCAATAGCTTCCTTGATAGCCATGACTGACTCTTTATCACCATGATAGAACATTAAAAAGTCATCAGCAAATCAAACATGTGTCAATTTGTATTTTTGCATCCAAAATGAAACTGAAATGATTTCTCTTTATCAATCTTCTCTTGCATTATCAAAGTCAGAATTTCCATGACCATAGTGATATAAAATAAGCTTTTTCTTTTAAAAGTACAAATAAATTAGCATATAAAATTAATTTTTTCTTTTAGTGGTGTGTCACATGCAAATAGGGAATCAAACCACTCATTCAACTCGTAAAAGCCAAGATTCAATATATAGCCTTCATTTTTTAATATATTCCATGACTTCTTTACCAAACAACAACATTATAGTATAAATGTATTCCCTCATTCCGGCGCCCACATATCGGATAGGAGTGGCTAAGTTATAAGCTTAAATCCATCTAATAGTAATGTGTTTTTTAAACAACTATCAACTTAAAAAAATATCATAATTTTCTGTACACTTTCAAATTTTGTTCTGATATCATATTGTTGCTGATGTGTTATGACTTGCTAACGGCACATGGGTAAAATTTGCTTAGTTGGCATTTCAAATTTTACTTTTTTTTAAATATCAGGTTCATCTTTTTAGATGAACACAAATCACCACCATACCATGTCTAGTAAACCAACACCACCGGCTTCCTCCTTTCATGTCACCACCCCCATCTCTTCCACCACCACAATCAAACCTGCCCTCAATTCCACCATTCACTATATTTGCTACAACCACCTCTATATCCTAAAAACCTTTCGAAATACCACCAACAATAACAACCATTTTTACCCCCACCAACTCATTGCCCACCACCTTTTTCCACATCTTCATATTTCTAATATATAGTAGAGCTTGGTTAGGGTTTTATATATACATAGGATTTTAAATTTAATTGGAATCTTTAAATAAATTAGGGATTTAATTAATGTGTTTCCAAATTTGTAAATGTGTACTTTGGTTTCAAGATTAGTTTGGACTTGAGATTTGGCTGAAAGTGACCGAAAAATGGAGATGACCGGAATAACATGGCATGTACAAGTATCATTTATCGTATCTTGCAGGTACCATTTCTTGAAAATTGAAAACTTAAAAATTATTTAAGGAAACACTAGATTTATGAAAACACACAAACATATAAAAGTTGACTTGGGAATACATTAATGTAAAGCTTATAAATGATTTAAATATTTAAAATAAAATAAAATAAAATAAAATAAAAAGAAAAAAAAAACTGTGTTTGATTCACAGTTTACACATAAAGGACATTTGCATGTAATTTGTTTTAAATTAAGTCTATTCACGCCAATCGGAGTTAGATACAGAAAGGGAAGTATGGAATTTGTCATCTTGCATTCAACTATATATACCACATATAATTGGTGTAGCATAGCAATAGAATCTTAAAGCCGCGTATAATTATAATTATATTTTGGTTAAGTGAGTTGTGTAACGTTTTGCGTAACCAAAATATCACTATAACTATCTGCTGCTATAAAATCTCGTTACTATGCACGAGTACTTGTTTAGTATGCATAATTTTATGTTTAGTGAAAGGATTAAAGAAAAGAAGGTATAGCATCCATCTGTCAAATGTTTAATTGTTGGACATATTTTCTATAGATAAATGAGTCGTTCTAAACGTCCTTAAAAAATGAAAGAAGCATAATCATATATAACTTAGGGCTTGTTTACTTTCCACTTAGAGCAAAAGGTACCATAACGCTAAGCCGGGCATTATGCCTACGTGGCTCGGCGTTGGTCCGTGTTATGATACCGGGTGGAAGAGAAACCAACGTGCGTTGGTCTCGGCGTTGGTTGGCTAACATGAGTTGGTTTGTTGAAATTTTGAAAAAGTAGCCGTTGGCTGGCCACCAACTATTAAAAACTATTTTTTTTTTTTTTTCTTTTTTTAAATTCCACTCTATATATATCATACCACTTAACAACTTTTTACACAACTCTCTATCAAAACACACATTATTTATAAACAGTGGATCCAAATAATGAAAATAACAACTTTTTTGATATCTTTGATGAAACCGACATTTACATCATGACGCAAGCATATCAGTATTTGCAGTATATGCAACAACAACAAGCTCAAACTTCCAAAGTACGGAAGACCCGTAATCCGATCTACCGGGAATGTGATGTTGCTGAAGAACGTTTGATGGCCGACTATTTTGGTGATGATCCAAAATATCTGTAGTACTATTTCAGGTATCGATATTGTATGAGCTCAAAACTATTTTTAGAAATAGTCTAAAGTACTGAAACTTATATTCAAACTAACGATCCTCTTCCCTATCATTTTAAATTCTTTGATGTCCAACCTGATGCTACGAGTCAAATGAGTTGTAGTGTTATTATGAAATGTGTTGCTGCCATATGCTAATTGGCATACGAAACAATCGCTGATGCATTCGATGAATATCTACAAATATCTGAACGTACTTCATGCAATAGTCGACATAACTTTTGTATGTGCATTATTGATTTGTATACGCCTGAATTTTTAGGAAAACCCGACACTAACGACATTCAAAAATTATATGAACAACATGATAGGGTTCATGGGTTTCCGGGAATGCTTGCAAGCGTTGATTATATGCATTGGGAATGAACAAAATGTCCAAAATCATGGCACGGTTAGTATGGAAGAGGTGATAAAAAAATACCTAACTATAATGCTTGAAGCTGTTGCGTCACACGATCTGAATTTGGCATTCATTTTTTCAGGTATCGGGTGCGAATAACGATCTTAACATATTAGATAATTATCTTTTATTCAACGGCCTACTTGATGATATCGGCCTTGAAGTTCCATTTCAAGTAAACGGACATACATATGCCAAAGGGTATTACATAGCTGACGGGATTTACCCACAGTGGTAAACTTTTGTCAAATCATTTACGGTGGCAACAGACGACAAACATGGACTTTATAAAAGGCGACAAGAAGGTGCACGATGGATGTCGAACGAGCTTTTGTTGTCCTCCAAGGACGTTGAGGTATTATAAAACAACCAGTGCGTTGTTACCATGTCAACACGATACGAAGAATCATGTATGCTTGTATCATATTGCATAACATGATTTTAAAAGATGAAGATTTTGCCGTAAGTGACTTCAACGACTTGTATATTAATCCGCAACCACATATCCAACAAAATTGGATTGATCGGTGTGAAACATACCGACGAAAAAACAAAGAATTACTTGATAGAGTAATAACAAGGTCTTCAATAGGATCTTATGGAGCATATTTGGCAACGATATCAACAACAACAAAATTAGTGTTAATTTGATGTATTTTTAATTCTCGTACTTTTTTTCGTATTTTTTTAAGTTTCATTTTCTTTTTAATTAATGAAAGTTTAGTTTGTTTGAAAAATAGAAATAAATTAAAATTGTGGGTCTCAAAATAGTGGGTGTTAAAATGTTATGATACTTAGTGTTTTTTGAGGTGTTGTGTTAAAGTGAGAATGGTGATATGACGCTAATGTGTCACTAGAAAAGTGGCATTGTACTGTTATGATAGCTAGTTCTCTTAATGAGAAAAAGATTGTGAGCCCAAACCTTTAGTGTCTTTTAATTGGGAGACTCACCAAAACCAAAATCTCCCGATTAAAAAACTAATTAAGACATTTCTTTCCAAGCACCTAATTTAATAAACACACAAATCTACTTATAGACAGGTATAGTTAGTGTGAGTATATATTATATGTCTCTTTTTAAAGTGCCCGAATCAGTGATAAAAGAGTTAGAGCATTATCGAGCTACATTCTTCTGGGGGAGGGGGGAGGTGTTAATGATCGTAAGATTTCATGAGTTAAATGGGATTTCGTATTAAATGAGAGAGACAAGGGTGGGTTGGGTATAAGTAGCTTAAAGCTTCCAATTTAGCTCTTTTATATTTAGCTCTTTTATATAAATGGCGATGGAGATTCATGAATGATCACGACTCTAAATGGGTGAAAGTGTTAAAAAGCATACACGCTAGGGATGGTGGGTTTGGTAAGTCCGATCGAAAACCAGCCTGTAATGGAGTGTGGGCGACTATTGTCAAAGTTGTTGATCAAATGCATGAGAAACAAATTATGCCTTTAGGTTCGATGGTTTTACAAGTTGGAAATGGTCGTAATGTCTCGTTCTGAAAGACATTTGGGTTGGCTAACATCGGTCACGAGACAAATTTCCCAGGGTGTTCGATATGGAGTCGAATAAAGAATGTTCCATTGCTGAGCGTTGGATAAAAGATCAGTGGGCTTGTACGTGGAATCGAAGTATTAGAAATGGAAGCAGAACAAAGCACCAATATGTTAATGAATGTAAACTTCACTAATACATAAGACAAATGGAAATGGGAGTTTGAATTGGATGGGCTATTCTCGGTTCGTAGTGCAAGGAAGATAATTGAATCTAGTTTACTCACAACTGGTAATATTGTAACAAGATGGTGTAGAAATGTCCCGATTAAGGTTAATATCTTGATGTGGCGTCTTATGTGGGATCGGTTGCCAACAAGAATGAATCTTCCCGATAAAGACATAGATATCCCGTCCGTGTTATGCCCTATATGTAATTATGAGTTTGACTCTTCGGATCATGTGTTCTTTAAATGTGATACGGCGGTTCAACTTTGGAGAAGGGTATCGAGATGGTGTGAATTGAATATGCCAGCTAGTGATAACATCTCATCGATGCTTAGCTGGTTGGAAACGATCGATGTTCATAGAAGAAGAATCCTAGAGGTGATTGTGTATGCAACAATGTGTCTGTATTTAAAAGTTTCGAAACGGAATTGCGTTCAAAGATTCAACCATGAAAAAAAATTTTATTTTCAAGTCCATTGTTATTAACTCTTTTCACTGGTTTTGGAGTAGATGTAAACAAAACAACATCTCATGGACATTAAACCCAATGTTGCATTTCTTTGTATAAGTTGCTAGCTTTTTTCTAACTTGTTTTATATCACTTTGCCGTTAAAAAAATAAACAATAAAAAAGTAATAATAAAAAAATAAATCCCTCCTTATGCTGGCCACCTATGAATCCAAAGGGCAAGGGGTACAGAAATCTCAGGAACATAGATAGAACAAAAAGAGTGCCCGTCAGTTAACTAATGTGCTCTTAACTTCATATTTTTTTCATTTTACTTTATTACGGATATATTTGAAATTTATATGAAACATCATCCTTTAGGAATATTTGAAATTTTAATATCACATGCTTAACCTTGAGAGTAAATATATGACCATTAGTAATTTTTTTAAATTTTAGTTGACCCAGCTGGTTGAAACAGTTAAATCATTATCACCGGACTATCAAAATTTGGTTTCGAGAAAGAATTTGTTAAAGCCGTAAACCAAAAACGCAGTCAAATCAACTGAAAAACTGATTTTCAAGACATTGATCTTTAGCAGCTAATACAACACAAGTAAAATGAAGTATTGGTTACCTTCGACGCTAAATTTACACAGCTAGCTAGGGGTTCAATTCTCATATAGTGGAAGCGTGAAGAAAGCTCCACGTGGGACAACACATGGTCCCTTGTCATGACACGTCTACACCTATGTGGCACTTTCGATGACATCACTCTTGGGAAAACGCCTTTGCTTTTTTTCAAGATTAAAATCTCCAATTTCTAAGTAATTAACTCCACAAAAAGAGTTACCAAGATTAAAAGTCTTTGAATTGTTTGATCGATTCTTACTGTAAATTCTAGCTTACTTTGACACTTTCTCAACCACCATCTCCCAACTTCACTCCTCTCACCAACATCAAGTCATTCATTGTACCTTAATCTAGCTTGAGATCCTTTAAGTTCGAAATTTTCATAAAACTGATTGAATGCGATTGATGACTATATCATATAGTTGTATTGATGATGATCTCATATTGGTTTGTTCCCTTTTGGTATATATTACGCAATGTGTTATCACAACTAGTACTAGTAATGCAAATAAAAGTTAACATCGCGAACCCGTTTAATTATAAAACATGCCTACTTACAATTTGACAATTACAACATTAGCTAGTCACGTTAAGTTGTTTGATGCGAGCACACCAACCCAAATGCAAGTTAATTTTGCATGTAAAAAGAAATGTGACATAAGCACTAAATTATCTTGGTGCATGCTAACTCGACTCAACATTTTGTCACTAGCTCGTACCTGAAAACAACACATTCACTAGTCAGCTATGCATAAGGCCGAGCAAACGACCCGAACGGACCGGACCGACCGAGACCAGACCGGACCGACCACATTCGGTCCGATCCTCGGTTTTGGCTTTTTGGTTAATTCAGTCCTTGGTCCGGTCCGGACCACAAACCGATTATTTGGCCTTGTTGGATCGGACCGACCG
Organism: Artemisia annua; assembly: GCA_014162995.1. Classification (NCBI taxonomy): domain Eukaryota; kingdom Viridiplantae; phylum Streptophyta; class Magnoliopsida; order Asterales; family Asteraceae; genus Artemisia; species Artemisia annua. The sequence continues at coordinate 55,237 of LBNU01030171.1, read as the reverse complement.
ACGGACCGACCACATTTGGTCCGGTCCTCGATCTTGGCTTTTTGGATAATTCGATCTTCATTCTTGTCGGTCCAGTCCGGTCCTGGACCGATGCTCACCCCTAGCTATACATCACTAAATTAGTGTTTGAGTTTAACTTAACTTACTTAATATAATAAAAATGAATTTAGAAAGTCATATGAAAATTATTTGTTTAAGCTTAATAAAAAAGGAGTTAATTACATAAATTACTCATGTGGTTGATACAATTGCACATTTCGTCCTTAACTATCAATAAGTACGCCAATAGTCCTTTTGGCTGTTCATTTTATATGAACCAATCTTTTGACCAAAGAGGCATTAGTTTTTTTTCGCTAAATCTAGTCATGTGCTAGGCAGGTGAAGGCATTATCGTCCATACTAAACAACAAGAACGATTTATGTAACTGAAACATTTTTGTCTTTCTAATTTTTTTAAATTTATTCATTTGTTATATGTATTAACTAAAAGGGACATAGCAGGGCTCTAACTCGGGTATCTCTTCACATAGACAACGTTTTAGCCACTGGGCTAAGTGCCCAATGATGTTATTTCCCTCCTTCATAATCTTTTATTCCATTTTTTCTGGTCAATTTGTTTTATCAACAAACTGGTTTAAGCTTGGACCGGATCCGTTTGACTCGTTTTTTCGTGCTCTTTATTCCTGTATCCACGGGGCTTCATGTGGACTTCAATAAAAATGTATACGCGATCGATACTCATCCGAAATTTCACGTTTTTGCTCCGTTTTTAATGCTTCATACCTACAACTAAAACAATCACTTTTCGGATGAGTACTTTGTTTTGTAGGTACGAAGAATTGAAAATGGAGAAACGTGAAATTTCAAATGAGTATCGATCACGTATATATTTTTATTGAAGTTCAAATGAAGTCCAAATGAAGCCCCGAAGATACCGGAAGAAATAGCACGAAAAAATGAGTCCAACGGATCCAACCCCACCGTAAGAACCGGGACGGTTAACCCGGAACCAGTTGACCCAAGCTTAAACCAGTTTATTGCTTAAAAACTGGCCAGTAAAAAGGAATACAATATTATGAATGAGAGAATAGCACAATTGTTCACTTAGCATGGGCTATTGTGATGGGAGACTCGAGTTCGAGCTCTGCTATGTCCTTCTTAGTTAATTACATATAAAATAAATAAATAAATAAGAAAAAAAATAAATTCCATGTGCATAAATCATCCTCGTGCTTTAGTATGGACGTAAAAAGACGACAATGCCCTCACGTACCCAGCACATGACCAGATTTAACGAAAAAACTAACGCCCGTTTGGTCAAAGTGATGACTGGTGTACTTATTGAGAATTAAGAACGAAATGTGCAACTGTGTGTAAACCACGTGACGTTTTATGTAATAACTCTATAGAAAAATAACTGAAAATATAAAATGATAAAATTAAAAATGTCTATTTTAAGTTATCTTTAAACAAAATTTAATATAAATTTTTTTTAAAAAAAACCATAAAAGATGTTTGAATTTGATTTAATTGTTTTAATATAAAAATATTTATCTCAAATAGTCATGTGAAAAGTATTTGTTTATAACTTAATCAAAAAAAAATATCGAAAATTTAATGTGATAAAACGGAGGGTTTCGCAACATTACAAACCCTAAATCTGTATAACAAACGTCTAAAAAATGTAAAAAACGAAACTGGTATCTAGAGAGAGAATGTTATGTGTAGATAGTGTGTGTATGAGTTTGAAGGTTTGCATGAGAGCAATGAGGCAAATAGCCTTTGGGTAACAGCTGCGCGTAAACCATGCAGCATGTATCATCAGCCACGCATTTCCCCAAACTCAAATCGTGTCACTCATCCACACACTCTCTCACACACTCACACATATATAAATACCCTACAAAACCTTAAAAACAATAATATTAATATTCCTTCTTTCAGTTTAATAAGTAACAAATACAACCAAAACTATGACAAATACAACACCTATAGAAGAAAAATTCTCAGATTTTTACGAAAAATGGGTTTGTCAACTTGAAGAGTATCTAAGGTTTCTTGTACAAGACTACTCCCATGAATCAGATTATGAAAATTTAGTAGCAAAGTTGACGACCCATCACAAGAATTACTATAGATTCAAATGGGCTGCAGCCCATGAAGATGTTTGTGCTTTTTTTACTCCAGTTTGGCTAACGCCTTTAGAAAACGCGTACCTTTGGGTTACCGGGTGGAAACCCTCAGTTGTATTCCGTTTTCTAACGGCGTTAGAGGACTTGAGTGAAGAACAAGTTAAAAAAATTGAAGGGTTGAAAGTTAAGATTAAGATGGAAGAGCAAAAAGTAGAGAGAGAAATGGAGAGACAACAAGTTAGTATGGCCGATAGACGAACCGTTGAGATTGTGACATGTGGTGGCGCTGATGTGGCAGCAGTGTTAAGTGGTTTAGAAAGAGTTATGAAAATGGGAGATTGTGTTAGGTTAAAAACATTGAAAGGTTTGCTGGATTTGATGAGTCCTAAACAAAGTGTTGAACTGTTGGCAGCTCAAGCTATGTTTCATGTTCAGTTAAGGAAGTGGGGTAAAAAATTGTGAGTTTTTATATTGGATTAGTTTAAGGTTGGCAGCTCAAGCTATGTTCAGTTAAGGAAGTGGGGTAAAAAAATTGTGAGTTTTTGTATTGGATTAGTTTAAGGATTTTGTTGATTTTATTGACAAATGTTAGTTTGTAGTTCATTAACTAGCTATTAGCTTTGTAATATTGTACTTGTTTTTGTATCTTTTCCTTGATTTGAATTTGTGGTTCGAAATTAAGTCGATAAATAGACCATCAAACTTGCATGTACATGTATGTGTATGTAATAGAGAAGGGTTTACGACATATGACAAGGGGTTTCTATTTTTGTTGATTCTTTTAGCCTTATGTACGTGTTTAGTCCATATATGTTGGTACCATTTGCGAGTTACTTAAGTTCATGCATGGCCCGAATTATGGAGTTCTGATAGATTTATTCGAGCATACATGCATATGTCAAGAAAAAAGACTCGAAATATAATGTTCTTATATTTGGAACTCTTGTTTACAAATATATACAAAAAAATGGTCAAAGCTATAATTTGAGATCGACTTTGAACTTTGTATATAATATACACAAGATGAGCTCAAGTTGAACTTGGTTCGTTGTACCTTAACTTAAGGACAAGTGTGCTCACATTTTATAATTTTGAGAACATGGAGATAATCAGAATGTGGTTATTAGTTATGGAGTGTCAAGTATTGCAACATCTATCTTGTATCCATCAACTGTATCTATACAGCAAACTGATTCACCGTAAACATATTCTTGTTTTTTTGGGAACCAATTGTTGACTAGTTCACCTTATGGCTGCAATCAAGTCAAGCTTTTATCAAGCAATTCAAGCTCGAGCTCGAGCTTGACTCGATCGAGTCAAGCTTTTATCAAGCTCAAGCCCAAGCTGAAGCCTCAAAAATAGCTCGAAACATATAACAAGCCAAGCTCAAGCTTTTGATAGCTCGGCTCGAGCTCCTATCAAGCTTTTTCGAGCTTTAATATAAATATATTTCCATTATAAATTTATATAACTAATTAGGGATAATTGTTGGGTTACTTCAGTACCCAAGTCTCATTAGACAAAGATTTGAACACAAATTATGCTAAGTGTTGGAAAACCTTAAACGACTTCAAGTCACTGAGTGAACAGTTACTCAGTGAGTCACCTTCAGGATGCAAAGGACGAGTCTAAGAAGAAAGTCTCTCCTCTCAGTGAGGCGGTTCTCAGTGAGTGGCACCTTAGCCAAAGAAGAAGGTGATGGGTTCAATTCAGTGAGTGATGACAATAGCTCACTGAACCCCAAGACTCCTCAACAATTAAAGAAGTATGATTTAAAGACTGAAGAATGAAGGCCTAAGGACTGAAGATTAGGCGGGATGGAGCGGGAAAGTTTTGAAGAGATAAGACGTGGTCCCTATCACCTGAAGTCAAACTTTCCCTGAAAGGCAAAATGTCAGGGACAGTGTCATCACTGTTAATCAGAAAGTAGAATTGTCTTTTGCACAAAATAGCCTAATGTAACATAGACAAAATATGTAAGTATTTTGTCTCTACTAGCTTAGGTCATCATTTGTCTTTATCACAAAGGTTGTAAAATACTTGTGTATAAATAGGTAACATAAGAGAGGAGTAAATGTTGACAAGTTTGTGCAATTAATGCTTAGACATTCACAAACAACTTTTACTCTTCCAAAGAACAACCTAGTCCCTGAGATAGCTCAGTAGGACCTTTAGTTGTCACTCTAGCTTAGCTTGAGTTTAGTGAGGAGTCATACCATACTTGTCATTTCAATCCCAAGTGTTGTTCCTCAAACACTTGGGTATAATTCTTTGATTGATTTCTAATAAGAATTAAACGTTGAAAAATTACTGTGTCTCTTTACTTTACGTTTTGTTCAAATGTCTTTCAAAGTATTTCATATCATTATCTTAGCATGGTGCACGTTTAGACTATCTCTATAGTTAGTTTATCCGTGTAAACGGGACCAACAATAATTTGAGTATTAACATAATTATAACGACTTACTTTGTAAATAATTGAATGTGTATTCTAAAAGTTCATTTAAACCTAATTAATCCAAACGTTTTGTATCCTACCTTATCTGTTCTTCACACTTCTTGGGCTGTCAACTGTTATAGTGTTATCATTTGTGTAAAACAATAGTGAGTTTGGCTATTATAGTTTAAGTTTGTTTTACTTTATACATATATTTTTGATGAGTTTAGCTATTAGATACAATGTTTTTATATACGTTTAAGCTTTTCAAGCCAAGCTCAAGTTTTAATCGAATTTTTCAAGCCAAGCTTAAGCCTGGATGATTAAAGCTCGTCAAGCTATCAAACCAAGCTCAAGTCTAACTTATAAATTTCAAGCCAAACTCAAGCTCTGTTAAGCTCGAGCTCGGCTCGACTCGATTACACCCCTAGTTCACTTCATGTTCTTATGTATGACAGAAGTTTGTACGACATAATTCTAGTGTCATGTACGTAGTATTTAGTGGTGTTCACAAATCGAGTAATAACCATAGGGAAATGAAAATCAAAACTGAACCAATCTGAATTTGTCAAAACCGAATTGACAAAATGAATTAGTGTCATGTATGTGGTGTTCAGGGGAACGGAAAATCGAAACTGAACCAAACCGAATTTGTCAGAATCGAACTGAACTAGTGTCATGTATGTAATATTTAGGGGTGTTCACAAATTGGGTAATACCCACGAGGAACTGAAAAACCGAAACTGATCGAATCGAATTTGTCAGAACCGCACTGAATTATATAACTCAAATTATTCGGTCAACTCAAAAGCTGAATAGAAAGTAAATTCGGTTTTTTGTTCGATTTAATCAATTTGAATTCGATTTGATTTTTGATAAAATTTTTTTAACTAAACTAAACAGTTCGAATAAGCCGAACAACCTAACCGATGAACACCCTATTAGTGTTGGCAAAAACTTTTACTCCGTAGCATTTTATAGTCCAAAGAGTGGTTTAAAGCCTTTTTTGCATACTTGGGAATAGGGGTGTCATATGGGTCAACCCGACCCGACCCGAACCCGATAAGACCTTATAGGGTCGGGTTGATTCAGGTCCAATATACCTTATCGGATTTATCGGGTCAAACCGATAGACCCGATAATCTTATCGGGTCGGGTTAGGGTTTTAGCAAGTTTGTTATCGGGTTATCGGGTTAACCCGCTAACCCGATAAGACCCATTATTATATTAAGGTTGCATCTTTAATTACTTAACAAAAGCGCATTTATCATACTAAATTATTCACAAAAATAAGCCCACTTAAGAGATAATACCAAATTGAGTTTGCAAGCTTTAGTAATGAAATGAAGAATGAAGAATGTAGCTACTGTATTTTTGAATGGAATTAGCAAGCTACTGTAGGTCTGTAGTGAAATGATCTATCTTTTGTGAAAAGAAATTGCTAGCTACTGATCTATCTTTTGTGAAAAGGAACTACTAGCTACTGTATTGGATACATTTTAGGCTTAATATAAAACTTGAAAAATCTTAGGCATCTTTTTTGTTAATTTAAGTTTCTATTCGGACTAAAAAGTCTTGCTAGCAAATTATTAATGGTGAAATGGTGAATGGGTGAATCTATTTTTTGTACATACTTGTTAGTCAACTTGAAGAGTATCTAAGGTTTCTTGTACAAGACTACTCCCATGAATCAGATTATGAAAATTTAGTAGCAAAGTTGACGACCCATCACAAGAATTACTATAGATTCAAATGGGCTGCAGCCCATGAAGATGTTTGTGCTTTTTTTACTCCAGTTTGGCTAACGCCGTTAGAAAACGCGTACCTTTGGGTTACCGGGTGGAAACCCTCAGTTGTATTCCGTTTTCTAACGGCGTTAGAGGACTTGAGTGAAGAACAAGTTAAAAAAATTGAAGGGTTGAAAGTTAAAATTAAGATGGAAGAGCAAAAAGTAGAGAGAGAAATGGAGAGACAACAAGTTAGTATGGCCGATAGACGAACCGTTGAGATTGTGACATGTGGTGGCGCTGATGTGGCAGCAGTGTTAAGTGGTTTAGAAAGAGTTATGAAAATGGGAGATTGTGTTAGGTTAAAAACATTGAAAGGTTTGCTGGATTTGATGAGTCCTAAACAAAGTGTTGAACTGTTGGCAGCTCAAGCTATGTTTCATGTTCAGTTAAGGAAGTGGGGTAAAAAATTGTGAGTTTTTGTATTGGATTAGTTTAAGGTTGGCAGCTCAAGCTATGTTTCATGTTCAGTTAAGGAAGTGGGGTAAAAAATTGCGAGTTTTTGTATTGGATTAGTTTAAGGATTTTGTTGATTTTATTGACAAATGTTAGTTTGTAGTTCATTAACTATTAGCTTTGTAATATTGTACTTGTTTTTGTATCTTTTCCTTGATTTGAATTTGTGGTTCGAAATTAAGTCGATAAATAGACCATCAAACTTGCATGTACATGTATGTGTATGTAATAGAGAAGGGTTTACGACATACGGCAAGGGGTTTCTATTTTTGTTGATTCTTTTAGCCTTGTGTACGTGTTTAGTCCATATATTATGTTGGTACCATTTGCGAGTTATTTAAGTTTTATGCATGGCCCGAATTATGGAGTTTTGATAGATTTATTCGAGCATACATATTTCAAGAAAAAAGACTCGAAATATAATGTTCTTATATTTGGAACTCTTGTTTACAATATATACAAAAAAAAGGGTCAAAGCTATAAGATCGACTTTGAACTTGGTATATAATATACACAAGATGAGCTCAAGTTCAACTTGGTTCGTTGTACCTTAACTTAAGGACAAGTGTGCTCACATTTTATAATTTTGAGAACATGGAGTAATCAGAATGTGGTTACTATTAGTTATGGAGTGTCAAGTATTAATTGCATCATCTATCTTGTATCCATCAACTGTATCTATACAGCAAACTGATCGATTCACCATAAACATATTCTTCTTCTTTTCGGAACCAATTGACCAGTTCACCTCATGTTCATATGTATGACAGAAGTTCATGCTACATAATTCTAGTGTCATGTATGTATTATTTAGGGGTGTTCAAAAATCGGGTAATACCCACACAGAACTGAAAACCGAAACTGAAATGAACCGAATTTGTCAGAACCGAACAGAATTTGGTCAAAATCAAACCGAACCGAATTTGTCAGAATCGAGCCGAACCAAATTTGCCAAAATCGAACTGAATCAAACCGAACTTTTCGGTTTGAATATTGTTTTGACAAAGTGAAGATTGAATCGAACCAAAAACCGAGCATATATATATTTTTTTTATATATGTATATACGAAAAAAACTTTTAAAACTTTCTTAGTATTAATATAATATTTTGTAAGCTTGACATTTTTCTGGTGCTAAAAATTTATATAATTAAATGAAAAAAAATATATAACTTATGTAACTCAGATTATTCGGCTAATTCGAAAACTGAACCGTATTTAAATTCGGTTTTTGATTCGGCTTAATCAATTTGAATTCGGTTTGATTTTTGATAAAATTTTTAACCAAACTAAACAGATTGAACAAACCGAACAATCTAACCGATGAACACCTATTAGTGTTGGCAAAAACTTTTAGCATTTTATAGTCCCAAGAGTCTGGCTCTGGCCTGGTAAAAAACGTAATGGGCCTAGTTTTGCATATATACTTGGGAAGATGGGCTAGATGTGTCGAAAGAAATGGCCCTAACGTATTCTTCAATTGCTAACCCAAATTTTCAATTTAATACCCATAGTCCCATACCCAACTAGCTTGCATACTTGCCTGCTTGGGCCAAATAGTAACTCCTCCACATACAAATGTTTCATCAGATTTAACAATAGTCATTGATACGTAAATGTTGGATATGTTGTAATATAAGCTCGCTTTGTTTTCATGAGATTCTCGTCAGTAAATGTTGGATATGTTGTAATCTAATCTCGCTTTGTTTTCATGAGATTCTCGTCATTGATACATAAATGTTGGATATGTTGTAATATAACTGATTGTGTACACCGCCCGTTAATGTTAGTCTATTTGGTTGAGTCGTTTCTATTATAAATTTAAGACTAGATGGTAACACATCATATGTTTTGTACAAAACATGTCATCCCTTTATTCAATAGTCATACAACAACAACGGACAATAAGAACATAGAATCTTGTTGGAACACGGAATTAAATAAGTATAATGTAGACACTCATATCCATAGGACACTATTACATATATAAGCTCACATCGGACAACCTTTGAGATGGGATAAGTATAAGCGGTTTTTTCTTTTTTAGGTTAATGCCTAAAAATATATCGGAAATGTCATGCTCTTCACCCTTTGGCAAGGTCCAATTAAACGAATGAAAGAGCGAAGCCAAGATATACGTTTGCATCTTATCTGCCAATGGATACGCTGGACAGAGTCTTCTCCCTGATCCAAATGGGTGGTACTTCATATTGGTCCCTTTGAAATCCCATGGTTTTGTTCCCTCTTGTGGCAAAAACCTATCGGGATTGAACTCCAAGGGATTGTCCCAGTAGCGAGGATCACGTTGGATTGCCCAAACATTTACAAAGACGGTCGAACCCTTTGGAATGGTGTATCCACCTACCACACAAGTTTTACCTGGTGATCTTGGGAGTCCCCAAGGGCCTACAGGGTGCAGCCGAAGTGTTTCCTTAATCGTCGCACTTAGGTATTGAAGTTTTGGGAGATGAGATTCTTCGACAATGCTGTTTACTCCTACAACATTCGCTAGTTCTTCTTGAATCCTATTCATGACGTGACGATTTCTCAAAATCTCTGTCATTGCCCATTCTAGTGTTGTTGATGATGAATCTATTCCTGCAATCATAATATCCTAATACAACAAAAGTTAATTAGTCACATTAAACACGGCTTAGCTTTTAATAGGCTGAAGTGTATGGTCATGATGATATTTTATTTGTTGAAATAAGTCGACATGTGATAAAGCTTACCATGATAAGTGCCTTTATCTGCGTCATGCTAGGCGATGTTGCAGTCTTTTGATCATTTAGCTCTAACAATACCTGTAAAAGATCTTTCTTTCCTTCATGTTGAACTGCGTCCTTCGACGTTCGGGAATTTGATTCAATTCGATTATTAATAGACCTCGTGACAACTCGATCCATCGTATGAAATTCCGTCTTCATGTCCCGCGCAACACCTTGTAGATCAAGCCATGCAAGACTAGGGATATAATCAGACACATTCGGCTTTGCAAGTAGCCCGAAAATCTTTGAAATTGACAAGCGCACTTCTGCTTCAATTTTGCCATCTTTTGCCTCTTCCACTGATGAGTTTCCCCATATCATGCTTGTTAAAACGTTTGCCGTTGAGAAAGAAAGCTCATAAATACTTATATTAGTACCAATTTTAGTAAAAATATCTTTGATGGTTTTTCTAACTTCATCCCTTCGGAAAGTCCCGGCTTCCACCAAAGTCCCTTATCCCTTTCTACAATGAGACGATGAGGCAGATGTATCCGGGTGATCATTTCCGCTTTTGTGTAATTGTGTTCCCTACAAAAAGATTTTGGCTCAATGTTGATCATTTTTTTTATTCTTTCACTTGCCGTGGTATCTTTGGCTTAACGAAGCTAATTCATTGTATCCAAACAAGGGTAACCCTCGTTCTTTTTGGACAGTTTTGATTTCTGGGATTCCTAGGAATAGCATTATTAAGGATTATCAGTGTTAGGTCATGATTAATACAACAACAAGCCTACCTATGTAAAGGAACTCCAACATACATAAACACATAGATGTACGATACTATGACATCATTGTTTATAATGATTCTTGGTTGGTTTGGTTTAGTAATACACAATCCAATATTACCTGAGAGTAAATCTGATGCTAACTATTAGGTAGTTCTATCTGATTTGTATTTTATAGGACTTGGAGATGTATTTTTATGAAGGGTACAATGGGTATTTAATAATGTTAATTGATGTTTAATTGATTTAATAATAAAATAGGTATATATGACAAATTTGAAATTAAATTGGATATATATGGTATTATGAGTTTTGGTTGGACAAATATGACATTAAAAGGTTTTAATTGGGGATATATGGAATTAACCCTTTTATAAATAAGCTACTGCTCGACTATATTGAATGGATTATTTTTCTTAATAAACATGTGCAGCATCTTGACTCTTATATAGAATACTTTCAAAACCACCATGTGAATTTGGCAAGTTTTGACATTATAATCTTTTTAAATATCAAATGGTTAAATTTTGGTCATTCATTTGTTAACTAAAAGAAACCCCATTTTTTCCTTTTTTTTAAAAAAAAATAAATTACCTTGCGAACAATAAATCGTCAAATAACCAAAAAATACATCATGGCAGCGAGAATCGTTAATCTTTCACAAGTTTTTGTATTTTATCGCTTTGTCTCCTTCTTGAAATATACCATAAACCAACTTTGCTAGTCTTTGTCCAAATGAGATTTGCATGTTTTCCGCCAATCTTAATTGACTTAATTAGATTGATATATGGAAATAAAAGATTTCCATTCAAAGCTTCTTACAATAATAAAATTGAAAAATCACATATATTCTATAATTCTATAAATATTGGAAGAGTCATAGAAAACGTGGTCGTTTTATACACTAACATCGGATTAAAAAAATTTGTTGCGATTTAAAATATTGCGAATGTTTTAGACCATGATTTGGCGTCTTGGGCTGGCAAATTCGCAGGCGTAATCCGGATTGCCTTTTACCATATTATTATTATTATTATTATTATTATTATTATTTTAATACAAAACATGTAACCGACTTCATTTTTTTGAACGGCGGGTTAGTTGTTAGATGTTAGTTGTTAGCTCGAGTTAGTGTCGCATCCTCGGGCAGAGATACCAACCGCGAGCCTCTCCTTAGGGGGATAACCCCACTCCTATTCCCGATTCGCCTGATATCATTAGAGCTTGTGGTTCCCAAGTGAGGATTTCCCGATCGGTCACCCAAACCGGTACTACTCTCACTTGGGTTCGCTTAACTACTTAAGCCTTTACCACTAGACCACAAGCGCCATGATATGTAACCGACTCCATTGATTCCGGGTTTTTCTGGAAACCTTCGTCCTTCGCTGGTGAGATGGTGGTGTTCAATTCCTATCTATTTTGGATGAAGGCGACCGATTTTTTCTTATTAATGACTAAAAGCAGTTTATGCATACAAACTAAAGACAATCCAAGGAAGTTTAAAACAAAACTAAAGGATGATAAACAATAATCATATCTGAGAGCTAAATACTCTTAATTTATTGGATAATACGAGTAAGCTTTTTTTTTTTTTTAGAACTAAATTGATGCTAAACAGAGTCTTGTTTTTTTATACTCAAAATCGGGTTCTATTATCATGAATATGTATGTTGACCTATTTTTTTTTAATGGCAGAAAGTAAAAAAATATGCATAAAACGTTTCTATCAGAGGGGTTGTATGCTTCTGTTACAAATTCTGTAATAGTGATGACAAGAAAACCCTTTCAAAACTTTAAAATTGATTTCATCTTGTCATGTATAGAAATGAAACAATCCCAGCCCATTGAAATTTGGGGTTTTCAGATATATATATCCTTCCGAAAATGCATAATTGCATATATATTCAAAGCATGCATAAAAATCATTGTATTATGTGCATAAAAAACTTGTACAAAAGATATATATGTAATTATTCACTTTGGGAGGGATATATATGCAATTTGTCTTGAAAGGNGTCACGGCTTCCACCAAAGTCCCTTATCCCTTTCTACAATGAGACGATGAGGCAGATGTATCCGGGTGATCATTTCCGCTTTTGTGTAATTGTGTTCCCTACAAAAAGATTTTGGCTCAATGTTGATCATTTTTTTTATTCTTTCACTTGCCGTGGTATCTTTGGCTTAACGAAGTTAATTCATTGTATCCAAACAAGGGTAACCCTCGTTCTTTTTGGACAGTTTTGATTTCTGGGATTCCTAGGAATAGCATTATTAAGGATTATCAGTGTTAGGTCATGATTAATACAACAACAAGCCTACCTATGTAAAGGAACTCCAACATACATAAACACATAGATGTACGATACTATGACATCTATACCGTAATTAAACCAACTTTGCTAGTCTTTGTCCAAATGAGATTTACATGTTTTCCGCCAATCTTAATTGACTTAATTAGATTGATATATGGAAATAAAAGATTTCCATTCAAAGCTTCTTACAATAATAAAATTGAAAAATCACATATATTCTATAATTCTATAAATATTGGAAGAGTCATAGAAAACGTGGTCGTTTTATACACTAACATCGGATTAAAAAATTTGTTGCGATTAAAATATTGCGAATGTTTTGGGCCATCATTCGGCGTCTTGGGCTGGCAAATTCGCAGGCGTAATCCGGAATTCCGGATTGCCTTTTACCACATTATTATTAGGGAATAACTTGGCTATAATTTTTGTACCCAACTGCCTACAATCTTTTACAAAATGGCTATAATTATTAGGGAATAACTTGGCTTATTAGGGAATATACTAGCAATGAATCAGAGACTCACAGAAAATAAGAGACTCACAAAAAGAATCAGAGACTCACATTTATAATACGAAATTGTAGCCAATTGTCTATAACAACTTGTACCTAATATATTCCCTTATTATTATTATTTTAAATACAAAGCATGTGACCGACTCCATTGATTCCGGGTTTTTCTGGAAACCTTCGTCCTTCGCTGGTGAGGTGGTGGTATTCAATTCCTATCTATTTTGGATGAAGGCGACCGATTTTTTCTTATTAATGACTAAAAGCAGTTTATACATACAAACTAAAGACAATCCAAGGAAGTTTAAAACAAAACTAAAGGATGATAAAAAATAATCATATCTGAGAGCTAAATACTCTTGATTTATTGGATAATACGAGTAAGCTTCTTTTTTTTTAGAACTAAATTGATGCTAAACAGAGTCTTGTTTTTTTATACTCAAAATCGGGTTCTATTATCATGAATATGTATGTTGACCTATTTTTCTTTTTGAATGGCAGAAAGTAAAAAATATGCATAAAACGGTTCTATCAGAGGGGTTGTATGCTTCTGTTACAAATTCTGTAATAGTGATGACAAGAAAACCCTTTCAAAACTTTAAAATTGATTTCATCTTGTCATGTATAGAAATGAAACAATCCCAGTCCATTGAAATTTGGTTTTTGCATATATATTCAAAGCATGCATAAAAATCATTGTATTATGTGCATAAAAAACTTGTACAAAGGATATATATGTAATTATTCACTTTGGAGGGATATATATGCAATTTGTCTTGAAAGGGAAATTTTGATCTTATAAAAAACAAGTGGCCTTTATTTCTTCCTATACAAAACATGATGTATACACAGACATTTTAGAGGTCCTAGCTAATTAAACAGAATAAATTAAGGATTCTACTCACACAAGCAACGTTACCTATTTGAACTTGTCTTTGGTACAGCAAGACACAATATATCAGCAAAATTTCACAAGTACTTTTTTGTACAGTAAGACAAATACATCACGAAGTGCTTCGGCATCTCTGGTCCCAAGTCTTAGTAGGAATATGTTGGGTATGAGATGGTTCAACATCTTCTGGAATTAGTTGGATCATATCTGGATCATTTTGAATAGGGACGTTTCAACATCTTGAGAATTTAGATTCGTATTATCCTGTATTGTCTTTGTTGCTTTTCAACACATAAATGGATCAGAACCGAAATCAATCACGTCGCATACATTAACTTCCATTCTTGAAAAAGTTTTTAGGCAATTAATATACAAAAGTTGAACAGCAAAATTTTTCTGGTTGCAAATAGATTCAACCAAATAGATTCTTTGTGTGTTTTCGTGATTGTTGTGAGATTTTTGTTAGGCACATTACAAATATATCTCACTCGTGGCATGAACACACTACCTTTGGTGATTATTGTCTTTTTACTTATCGGTATAGTATCTAGGTTGTTATTCTTGGTGAGTAGACAACTATTTTTAATACTAGAAAAATGATCAATTTTTTTATTATTATTTTTTTTTTTTAAAGCATCTATGTCTAACCTTGAAAGATCCAAAATGATCTGATTGAAACTGGCAAAATTAACGTCATAGTGAATGTGTATTTTCAAATTTATGTCTCATATTGTAATTTTGCTGTTTTCTGTAAATAGCATACCAAAACTCAGATAATCACATTAATGCATTATTCTTTAAGTAAGTACTCAATATGATTACTGAAAAGGAAACCATCAAAAAATTCAAAATAGATAACGTGTTTTACTATTCTACCTTGTAAAAGACATGAAGTACGAAAGAAAAAAACACAGATACATGTCATTTTCCATTAAATAAACCAAAACCAATACAAATTAAATACTCAACCATGTTGTCCATGCATGTGGCTGTTATAAAACTTTCGATTTTAGATTAAAGGTTGAAAGATAGACACATGCATGATAATAACGTACTTCTTAACATAATAAATATCGAAAAAGAGTGATAAATATCTAGAAGATGCATGGATAATATAGGCTTGTTCTAGCTATGGATATTTTTCTTATTCTTTGAAAGTATTTTTATTTTGTTGGTGAAAAAGTCCTGAAGAATAATACAAAAAACATGATCCAGATGTAGATGTGGTTGTGACTTCACTTCTTGTCACCTTTCTGGTGTCTCACATGTACAAGAAAGGCTTAACTTAATGGTTGAATAACAAACAAAGACAATCACAATAGTTATACTCCAGTGTGTTTTCACTTTTAAAATAGATCGTCCTTTATAAGATCTTAAAATATGTGGCATATAGAACCCTAGAACTAAAAGTTAGAACTATCTAACAAGTGGCATCAAAGCTAACCAGGGGCGAATCGTGGTGTTTTGTGGTGTAAAAATGTGTTTTTTTGCGATTTTTCTCGAAAAAAGTACGGTTCTATCGAGTAACAAAGGGTTTTATCGAGTAAGGTTAGTGTATTTCTCGGAGCTATCGAGTAAGCAAGCTTGTTTATCGAGTAAGGAATGGGGGTTATCGAATAAGCTACTAGTTTTATCGAGCAAGCATAATTCCGAGAAAGTTTTATCGAGTAAGCCTCCTTATTACCGAGTAAGGTAAAGATCCTTATCGTTTATCGAGTAAGGAATACTCACATATCGAGTAAGCAAAACTATACCTCGTTAAACCAAAAGTTATCGAGTAAGTTACTCTTCCATCGAGTAAGGGCGTTGTTTCATCGAGTAAGCCTAATTTTTACCGAGTTAGAATATTTTGCGAGGCTGCTTTATCGAGTAAGGTGAGGTTTATCGAGTAAGGTATCTTTTGCGAGGTTCTTATCGAGTAAGGCAACTATCGAGTAAGCAACAATCTTATCCAGTTAAGAAGCCCTATCGAGTAACAAACCATACCGAGTAAGGAAGAATCTATCGAGTAATGGTTATCGAGTAAGGTTTTACCGAGCAAGCTTTATCGAGTATGGGATTTTTCCGAGTAAGGAGTGATACTTTAGAAATTCAAGGGTTTTTTACCGAGCATCAAGGAATGAAATTCTTATGAGTTTCTCAAGGTTTCGTTGCAAACCTAACATACAAAATCTAAAGAATTAGGGATATCACAAACTTTATCTTCACACCAAAAACACATATGATATTATTGGTCTACGCTTCATAGCAGATGATTCATTTCATTGTTTCATAAACTAAACACCAATTTATCCTACATCAAAACACACCACGTATAGCTTAAAAGATCATGATCAAGAATCACAATCAAATGTCAACGGCTAGTATCAGATGTTTGTGACTACGGGGAGAATTCTTTATCATTTACTTGAGTTTGAAGTGAAGTTTTACGGATGCGTGTACTTATTTCATCTTCTTTCTTTTTCCTTTCCGCGAAGATGACTTGTTTGGGCATATGTTAATGGTGAAAAAGACTTGGACATCTAGTTACTTTTGTGATTCTCTCTCTATACCCACAAAGTAGCTCTCACTTTAAGGAGTTACGTTGTAGTGCTCAGTGTCACACGAAGTTGTGGATAGTCAAGAGGTGATGTACATCTCATACTTGATGGTTGGTTGGTTGAAGAGTATAAAGTACTTAGGGATTCGATGGTGTACGAACTCTCTACATCGTTCTTAGTCACAAGAAGAAGTACAAGCTTAAGTCACAAGTCTGGGGGA
The DNA here is from genome assembly GCA_014162995.1 of Artemisia annua. Taxonomy (NCBI): domain Eukaryota; kingdom Viridiplantae; phylum Streptophyta; class Magnoliopsida; order Asterales; family Asteraceae; genus Artemisia; species Artemisia annua. The sequence continues at coordinate 38,461 of LBNU01030171.1, read as the reverse complement.
TCTTACTTCATTCTCAAGTTCGTCATATTGAGCTTTTCCTCCTGAAATTAATAGAAATAGCCGTCGTTGTTGATTNTCTCATACTTGATGGTTGGTTGGTTGAAGAGTATAAAGTACTTAGGGATTCGATGGTGTACGAACTCTCTACATCGTTCTTAGTCACAAGAAGAAGTACAAGCTTAAGTCACAAGTCTGGGGGATCTTACTTCATTCTCAAGTTCGTCATATTGAGCTTTTCCTCCTGAAATTAATAGAAATAGCCGTCGTTGTTGATTCAGAGGTTGATAAAGAGTAAGACAATTTCAAATGGTATCGTTAGTAGATTGGGATTATCGACATCTTCACACGTGCTGATTATGATTTATGCTAAAGTGCTTCCGGTTAATACTTCATGTACACAATGTTATGCTGATTCCGATGAGATCGCAATCATCAGGGGAGAGAAATGTGTACATTAGGGACGCACAACAGGTTTACGTGACCGGGCTTAATCGTTTATTCCGGAGTTGATATCCGCAGAGATGGTCAGTGCTTCAACCTGTCACTTTGGTGTCATCGGTTCTACCTTTGTTGGTTACATGTGTACATTATGGGCTGATTTGTAAGATAGCTGGAATGCATTTGTTGAAGATGAAGATGTTGATACTTTGTTCCCCCGAATAAACAATCTTGAAGAAGGTCGAGTTTACAGTCTGTTTTACATAGTCCGCTGTGTGTTAGAAGACTAAAGACGGTTTGCATTTAATTATCAAAAGACTTCTTCAGATTTAGGGCATTCATCAGAAATGTTGTCAGTTTGGGGGAGAGCACTAATTAGGGGAGAGTGTAAAGCCAGATTTAATCCCTAATTAGATTTGCTCACATTGTTCTTCTGCAAGTAAAGAGATGGCACCTGAGAAGATTCAGGAAGCTGAATGAAGCAATGAAGTTTGAAGACCACTCTCGGAGTTGTTGCACTTATATTTTGTATTTAATTTTACTTGTAGGGAACATTGTAAGCAATTCTCGTATGACATCACTTTGGGGAGAGATTGTTCGCCTTAAAGTTATGTCATTGATGGGAATTGCATTAGTATTTAAGTAAAGGGACTAAATGTGTCAACATTGTAAAGTATGTCACTTAGTTTCCTATAAATATCTTCCTAGTTGCAACTAAGAAGGGTGGATGTCTCATTGTATTTCAAGGTGTGTGTGTTTACCTTCTTTCTCTCTCTAGAAAACACACACATCTTCCCAATTCTTTAATCTAATAAATACCATGTCTATTCTTTATTTCGAGCATCCCCGACCTCCTGAAGGTGATTCTTGGCTATAACAAAAAGGGTTTCAGAGGCAATTATGTGTTAAGAGATACGTTATATCTTTTCAAAATAATAATAATAAATAATTAAAAAAAATGTTATTCTACTATTAAGAAAAGTCATCTCTACAGCATACAAACTACATGGAACGAAAAACAATTAATGTTGTGGTCATACAAGGTCTAACCGTCTAACATGTTTGAGTGAAGATTTGTAAATCATTTTCAATTTTAATGTTCTCATTTTTATGTTATGGTGTTATGCAGCGTAGTGCTATATAACCTGTACAAAATGGTAAATAGATCGATGTTATTTTCTTTTGAAGAAAATGCAGAAACTGGCTTCCTGTTTAAAACTGAGAGTTGTCTAATGGGATTTTAAAATTATAGAAAGATTTAGAGTTTGTGTTATATCACGATAGGTCAATAAGACTTGCGGCAACAATAGTTCTTAGTTTACCAGCTTAGTTATGTTACTTTAAACCCAATTACGAGAATGAACCTTACAGTGAGTGGTTTTTACGTGAATGAACCTTTTTTACATGCTTTACCAAAGTGACCAATATATGTCACAATCAACTTTTTCACTTTCCATTCGCCCAATATCGTCGCCCGAAATCAATAAGATTCGCCCAAAGCCCAAAGTAAAGATGCATATTTGTAGTGACTGAATATTTTTGAAGTAAAGTAATAAGGGACAAAAATTTTATGTTTCAAGCCTTCAAATATAATAATAGAGTTTGAATGTCCATTTCTTCACCAAACGCCTACATATTGACCTAGCCAAATCTTTACCAAAAGTCAATATAGATCTTTTATGCATTACAATGTCTAGAGGTTAAACCGACAAGCATTTCCCCTTCCAACACCTCCAAGATCTGAAGATGAGGTACCAATCTAAAACCATGGTTAATTATGTGCGTAAATTTTTTATTCATGGTCATATGTGTTAATCGTTAATAGCTTGTTTAGACCTCGTCAACTCTTAACTCTTAACTCTTAATATGGTCTTACTTATATCAATAATCTCCCTTACCTCGCCTAGGGCCTTGCCCGTCACCTCGCTGGTAACACAATTGAATCACCTTGCCTAGGGCCTCACCTCGCCCACGATTCAATTTAATTGAATCACCTCACCAGATTCTCGCTCAGATTCTCGCCCGAACTCAACTCCACCTCGCTCAGAAACTCAACTCCACCTCGCCTAGATCCTCCCCACATTTTCGCTCAGATCCTCGCCCAAGAGTAACTACTCGAATTAATCCTCGCCTAGGCATCGCCTACACCTCGCCTTCATCTCGCCCAGCTTCTAAATGTCACATGCACCTCGCCCATCTTTCGCCTAGTACTCCTTTTATACACGTCTACTAGATCTGACGGTTAGAAACTAATTTAGTAATAGATCTAACGGATAATATCTAAAAAGTTCATTTTGAATAATTTTATGTGCGAGGTTTATATATGTAAACTAGTTGTATAAAGTGTTTATTTAAGTAATTTACTCTTACTTTTAATATGTTATATGGAGTTCTATGTTCATGTAGTTTTAAGTAGTTGGCTTATATATGCACTTTATGTACTATTAGGTAGTTACTTATGTACTATTAAATAGTTATATACTGCAGTTGCAACTTGCATCCGGTTATAACTTGTAAGTAGTTTTTATTTCCCTATATATTATGAAATAATGAGAAAAGGGAAGGCAAGTTGTCTTTTCCAGAAAGTATGTATGTATTTTAAGTGATCGGAGAGTTCTCTCTAAGGAGCTCTCAAAGTTCATGAGTAAAATCAAATAAGAAAGATCGACAGAATGGCAAAGAAACACTATAATGTGTCATCAGATTTCACCCTATAAAGACCTCTAATGAGATCCATAAATCGGGACCATAACAACTTGGTATTAGAGCAACAAGACATGGGTGACCCGATGCAACTCTTTCAGCAACAATTTGACGCTTTCATGAAGCGATACAAAGAGGATCAGCAACGCATACAATGTCAGTTTGATGAAATTAGGCGAGAAAAGACTAATAGGAGCACCACACAAAGAACCTCGCGTCAATCGACACAACGAAGATTGATCGTGGTGGTGGAGGCATTGGGCACAAACAGTCACTGCTGATTTTCCTTGGAATGACGGGTCAACAGACCCTTTACCATGGACGAGTCTTTGTGATTACTATTTTAGACACTAGCGGGTTTGATCAAATTTGAAAAAGTCTTTCTCACTATTCAGAACAGTGGAGCTTTCGGGCGGGTTGCGGATGAATAGAAGATGAGAATGGTAGCGCCACATCTAGAGGACGATGCCCAGTATTGGTTTTTCAGAATGGACATGGATCACCCACACATGGACTGTGAGGAGTATAAGGACCATTGTCGCCGAATATTTGGTTCTTTTGGTAGTCGTTGTAAGTTAGGAGAGTTGGTTAAACTCCGGCAGACCGGATCAGTAGAGGAGTACCAACGACAGTTTGAGATATTGGTTGCTCGTACATGTCATCTTCGACCAGAACAAGAAAGGGAGATTTTCATCGGCGGGTTGAAAGACTGCATTGAAGTGGAAGTAGAATTACAACGACCACATGATCTCACTTCTGCTAAGTACTATGAATGCTTATATGAACGAAGACAATCTAAAAATTAGTTAGGGCAACGTACGATGTGTTCAACGAGTTGATCTACTTCAAACTAATACGTCATCATCAACACAACGACCCAATCACTATATCAAGCGTTTATCAAGGGCTGAACTAGCAGAATGACAAACAAAAAACCTGTGTTTTAACTGTGATGAAATCTACTCAGCGGATTATCATTGCAATCAGTTATTTTGTTAGGATAAGCATGTTAGTTCTATAAGAGTGTATAGGGATAAAGATGTACAGTTGGCTATGAAATGATGATTAGCAATTTACCACAAATAGGCCATGTATTCTCCTTGTATATACTCTCTCATTTGTATGCAATAATCATTCATTAAATAATACAATCCATAATCTTAAATGGTATCAGGCCTTGTGATCCTAAAAAAAAAAGAAAAAGAAAAAAAAAAAACTCTTCAGCCGCCGGCTATACGTCGGAGGTTCGCAGGGCTCCCTTTAAACCTTAACCTTATCAAAAAAATAATTAAAAAATGGTATGCCCCATTTGTTTGGAAGGTTCTTTGGGGTTGAAGTTTTAGAACCAACTTTCTCTTTTGTTTATTAATTAGTTGATTGTTAGTATGGCTTTGTTACCAGTTGACCGTTGGTACCAGTCCCTAAAGTCGACCATTGGTACAGTTTTGTTACCATTCAACTTAGCCGATGATGCGTGGTTTTGCAACCTTGCAGAAGGTTTTACCTCTCAAGGGATCTTGAGAAGCTTGCAATCCCCACTAGGCAGCGTACCTGACCGATGTAGTATAGTGTAGTGGCAAGTACCGGGGGATTGATCGTTTTACTTGGGGAATAGTGTTCGTTAGGATTGAAAACTATTCTAATTAGGTCTAAGGGTGAGGGATGATTCTTTTTGTATTTTTATATTTTATGAAAGCAAGTAAAATCTCGGTTTTGAAGGAGTGGGCGGAATTAGTTGCTAGTCAACTAACCCAATAAACTACAAATGCAATAAAAATAAAATGACAAGAAAGTAAATGTGAGAAAAACTAATATGGAGAAAAACGTGTTTACTTAGGTTTCACTACTCCCTAGCTATCTTTCATTGGTTGATTAGTTTGTTACAATTGCATGGATGACGGGTTGTATTCCTTAATACCATCGTGGGGGCGTGTACGTCCTTCCCCAACTCTATAAGATCCTATCTCTTCCTATGACGACACGTTAAGTATCCTATCATGGCCTCATTAATATTCTCTTATGCATTAAACACAACCAATTAATCGTAGTACACATCCGATTCATGTTTCTTAAGACGTTCAAGCAAGTTACCAATAGGAAGTTAGCCAGTTTTCTTAAGCCTAACATTGATATCAATCATCCATAACAATTAATAACAAACCATCAACCAATAATCAATAGCTAGGTTTCATTACATCTAAGCAAACACGAACAAACCTAGCCTAGCATGTTAATGTAAAGACAAGCATAAGATAGAATCAAACAACACATAGACATATTGAATGATTAATGGGAGACTTATCTTTAATTAAGCATGGATGAAATAAGAGTGAAAAATCCTTACAAAGAGTGTAAAATTCGACATAGGGTTTATCCCAAGTTTCTCCCCAAAAGTTCTCTCTCTAATGAATGAAAAATAGAAAACTATATATAGAGAATACAATCTGACGGTGTCACGTTATAGACCTTGACGGCGTCAACTCGCCGCCAAACTAACTCTCGGATTGCCCAGATCCATCTTTGACGCCGTCACCTTGTAAAGTTCTCTGGGCCGTCTCCTTTTGCTCCAATACGTGACGGCCTGGGCGTCACAAAGGGTGACGCCGTCACTCTTTATACTCAAAATTATTTCTGGCGNCCCAAAAGTTCTCTCTCTAATGAATGAAAAATAGAAAACTATATATAGAGAATACAATCTGACGGTGTCACGTTATAGACCTTGACGGCGTCAACTCGCCGCCAAACTAACTCTCGGATTGCCCAGATCCATCTTTGACGCCGTCACCTTGTAAAGTTCTCTGGGCCGTCTCCTTTTGCTCCAATACGTGACGGCCTGGGCGTCACAAAGGGTGACGCCGTCACTCTTTATACTCAAAATTATTTCTGGCGCGTCTCGTGCAAACTTCATATCCACCTCTTTGTCAACACATGACGCCGTCACCTTGTAAGGTGCGACGCCGTCAGGTACTGTTTCCAGCATAATTTGAGACTTTGTCGTTTTCTTCACTTTTATGCTCCAAAAACGTCCAAAATGTTTCCTTTTCCAGATTTCTTCTCCAAAGTACCTAAAATGACAAAAGGAACACTTTTCACCTCATCAGCCGACCATTGGTACCAGTTGACTAAAGTTGACCGTTGGTACGGTTTTGTTACCAGTCGACTAAAGTTATGTTTTAATTATGTTAATGTCTTTTTTTTTCTTTTTTTTTTCTAGTTTACTACTCCAGTCCGAGCTTTCGCGATTTCGCCGGTCGAACTGCGGGGGAGTGTTAGGATAAGCATGTTAGTTGTATAAGAGTGTATAGGGATGTATAGTTGGCTATGAGATGATGATTAGCAATTTACCTCAAATATGCCATGTAGTCTCCTTATATATACTCTCTCATTTGTATATAATAATCATTCATTCAATAATACAATCCATAATCTTACAATTTTACATTGGTATGGCATAGTCTTCTTATGATGATCAAGAACCGCATATATCACATACTTAATGGTATTTCTTATTTGCTGGAAATCTCCATTTCGCTTGAGGACAAGCTCATTGTCAGGGAGCGGAGTAAAGTTTACCAGCTTATTTATGTGACTTTTAACATGTTATATTAAGTTCAAGAGTTAGTTGCATTTTTGGTCCCTGTGGTATGGCCAAATTGCAGATTTGGTCCCTAAAAGTTTGAAAGTGCAGTGGTAGTCCCCATTTCGAAGGTTTCGTTGCATGTTTGGTCCCTCACCAACATCAAATGACTAAAATACCCTTGTCTTTTTCTTTTTTTTTATTGTCTTTTAAGTTTTCTTACATAAATGGTCCTTATGTCTAGCCAGATTTCACTGATTTTGTCTGATTTTTTTTAACTATTAATATTAGTATTATTTTTTATATGTTTTTGTCCGCTTCTATACATCCGTATTTCTTACGTTTTTGTCCGTTTTCATCTGTTTTTATACATTTTCAACCGTTTTTATACGTTTTTATCCGTTTTCATCTGCTTTTATCCATTTTCGTCCGTTTTTATACAATTTTATTTGTTTTTGTCCGTTTTGATACATTTTCGTCCGTTTTTGTAAATTCTCATCCGTTTTTAAACGTTCTTCTTACATTTTCATCCGTTTTTATACGTTTTCATTAGTTTTGATACGTTTTCAACCATTTTTTATGTTTTCGTCTGTTTTTATACGTTTCCGTCTGTTTTTATACGTTTTCATCCGTTTTTAAATGTTTTTCTTACGTTTTCATACATTTTATCCGTTTCCGTCCGTTTTTAGACGTTTTTATTAAATTTTATCCGTTTTCATCTGTTTTTATACGTTTTCTTATGTTTTCATACATACATGTTTATCCGTTTTTGTACGTTTTCATTCGTTTTGATACGTTTTCATCTGTTTTTTTTACGTTTTTATCTATTTTTATTTGTTTTTATCCGTTTTCATCCATTTTTATCCATTTTCGTTCATTTTTATACGTTTTCATCCACTTTTAAACGTTTTTCTTACTTTTATATGTTTTCATCTATTTTTTTTACGTGTCAAAATGAACAAAAACGTATAAAACGGATAAAATGTATGAAAACGTAAGAAAAACGTTTAAAAATGGATGAAAATGTATAAAAATGGACGAAAATGGATAAAAATATATGAAAACGGACGAAAATGGATAAAAATGGACGAAAAGTTATAAAACAGATGAAAACGTAAAAAACAGATGAAAACATATCAAAACGAAATACGTATAAAAACGGATAAATATATATGAAAACGTAAGAAGAACTTATAAAAACAGATGAAATGTATGAAAACGTAAGAAAAACGTTTAAAAACGGACGGAAACGGATAAAATATACGAAAACGTAAGAAAAACGTTTAAAAACGGACGAAAACGTATAACAACGGACAAAAATGGATAAAAACTTACCAAAACGGACAAAAACGTATAAAAACCGATGAAAAGATAAAAAATGGATGAAAACGTATCAAAACTATTGAAAACGTATAAAAATGGACAAAACGGATAAAAACTTATAAAAACGAACGAAAATGTATAAAAACAGACGAAAACATAAAAAAGGATGAAAACGCATAAAAATGAATGAAATTGTATAAAAACGGATAAAAATGTATGAAAATGTAAGAAAAACGGATGAAAATTTATAAAAACGGAAGAAAACAGATAAAATCGTATAAGAACGGATGGAAACGGATAGAAACAGATGAAAACGGATACAAATGGACGAACACATATAAAAACGGACGAAAACGTATAAAAACAGATGAAAATGTATAAAAACGGACGAAAACATAAGAAATACGGACGTATAAAAGTGGACGAAAATATATAAAAAATAATACTAATATTAATAGTTAAAAAAAAATAAATAAATAAAACAGACTAAATATGTAAAATCTGGTAAGACACAGGGACCATTTATGTAAGCAAACTAAAAAGAAAATAAAAAAAGAAAAACACAAGGGTATTTTAGTCACTTGATGTTGGTGAGGGACCAAACATGCAACGAAACCTTCGAAATAGGGACTACCACTGCACTTTCAAACTTTTAGGGACCAAATCTGCAATTTGGCCATACCACAGGAACCAAAAATGCAATTAACTCTAAGTTATATGTTCATGTAGTTTTAAGTAGTTGTCTTACGCACTTTATGTACCATTAGGTAGTTAATTATGTATTACTCGTATTAGATACTAGTAGTTATTACTTGCAGTTGCAACTTGCAGACAGTTATAACTTGCTGTTTGTATTTTCTTAGGCTGGATGCAGTAAGGAGAGATAATCTCTCCCAATTTCACTGTCATGTCAGCTTTCTCTCTTCGGCGACCTTCAGGCAATTGGGTGCCTCAGTAAGGGCGACCATGATCATTTTTTATTTTAAAAAAAAAACATTTTTAACACAAACTCAAATTTCATTAATAATTAAAACGTTACATAATAATTCAAATAAAATAAAAATATTACAATAATAAACACACATAACTTTGAATGTTTGGTTGTGTTTGATAGGTTGCAAGAACTTCAGGGGCTGAAGTGAAAGATTTCTATGCATAAGTTATCATTCCCAACTTTAGGAGATCTTCCTCTCCAAAACAGATCTCTCATCGCCATTTTTTTTTTAGCACAGTTAAAGTTTCAAAAATAATAATAATAATTATTTTTTTAAAAAAAATGAGAGTCGATCGTATATGCGACCATGTTCCAAAAAAAAAGCTTGCCGATCGATTGGCCACAGTAGGGCGATCGACTGATAATCGATCGTCTATGTCGATCGTTGGGGCTTACTGCGAATAGCCTTATATATGAGCAGGGTTCTAAATAGCGCGCTATAGTGGCGCCATAGCGTGAGGCGTAGCCTCCACGTTACGAAACAGGCCAAGGCGTCGTTTCTAGGCGTAGCGTGCAATAAAGCGTGGTAAGGCGTGATAAAGCGCGCTATAGCGCAAGGCGTGGCGCCTTTTTTTGAAGCTTTTAAGATTTTATTTTATTTTTTAATTTTTTTAAAGAGATTTATTGGACTTGAGCTTATTTACAAGTATTTATTCGGGCTTAGTAAATCCATAACTGAGTTTTAAGCCTATTAGATAACTAATATTGACAACTTTATAAGTATTTTTTGCCACTTTGAATCACGCCTTAAAAACGCTATGACGTAACGCCTCACGCTAAAGCTTGAGGCTTGACTATGTCGCTACGCCACGCTTCACGCTATTTATAACCTTGTATATGAGTATGAAATAATGAGAAAAGGGAAGGCAAGTTGTCTTTTCCAGAAAGTTTGTGTTTAAGAGATCGGAGAGTACTCTCTAACGAGCTCTCAAAGTTCCTGAGTAAATCAAATAAGAAAGACATAACGGCAAAGAAACACTCTAATCCCTCATCAGATTTCACCCTACAAAGACATCTAAAAAGTCGGGACCATAATGGTTTAATTTGTCTTGAGAACTTGTATTGTATTTCTAATATTAACTTTATTACCACATAGATCCAATGGTACATACATCAATATGAATGTCNACATTAAGCCAGTTTAAGCTTATTTCTCACTTAGGTCAAACAAAAGTCAACTGTGACAAGCTTAAGCCTGCACAGAGCTTATTTTTAAGCTTTATAAAAAGTGTTTTCACAAAACTTGTTCATTTTCAGTGTGTAAACAAGTTCCAAACAAGAAAATCCAAAAATCATCACTTTTTAATAAAAGTGATAGCTTCTATTTAATATTTTTAATTTTTCTTAATTTCCATTTTCTCTTTTTAAATTTAGTTTTATAATAACCTGTTTTTATAATTTTTAAAATTAGTTTGTCACCTTAGGTATTTTTAGTAATTTTCTTAGAATTTTCTTTTTCTGTTTAGTATTTATTAGATTTAATATTAGTTAATTTAGTAATTAATTAAAACTGTTAAAGTAATTAATTCTGTATAAATTTGTTAAACAGTAGCAAGTTTTTATATTTTTCCTAGGTTCTACATAATATTTAGTATTTTTAGTAATTTTTCTAGAATTTTTACTTTTCATTTGGTAATTTTTAGATTTAATATTAATTAAAACAGTTTAATTAGAAAAACCAAAAAGAAATTAGAATAATTGTTAATTTTTAATCTAATTTTCATTTTTATAATTTTTCTAGCTTTGTCATATTAATTAGAATCTTTAAAAATTAATTTTGTAATTTTCCTTTTTCATTTTCTAATTTTTCTCTTTTAAATAGTTTAATTAGGTTTTAAATATTAATTAAGTTTTAAATTTATAAAAAATCCACAAAAAGACAAAAATATTTCTTTTTAACTTTTATAAATATTTTAAGTCATTTTAGGTTTTTAGAAAATAATTTTGTAATTTTCTAAGTTAAATTTGTAATAGAAATCTTTTAGAATTAGTTTAAATAGATTTTAATTAAATTAAAATAGTTTATATTAAATAATTAATATTAAATTAATATAATATTAGTAAAATACTTTCTTTTTAGATTTTAATTTTTCTTTAAATTATAAAGTTTCAAAATTTTCATTTTACACCCTTTAAGTTTGGAACTTGTCATTTTTAGCCCCTGTAGTTTAGAAGTTGTTACTTTTAGTCCCTGTACTTTGCTTAATTGCATTTTGTGTTATATATTTGTCATATCTGTCATTGTACATTTTCATTTTCAATTCCAAGCAATCATTAGTGTAAAATCAATCCAAATCTTTATCTGGTTACTTTCCTAAAATCACTCATTCCAGAACGTTTTCCAAACACAATTTCAGCCTCGTTGGGACTTTAACGACCCGGGGAAACACTATACTCTCCAGGATTTCATTGAGTTGGTCTTAGACTTCCAGGTTATCTTTGTTACGGTTGGCCATTCACAAGTGGCCAGCTTGTGTGACAATTACCTGTTGGTTATGAGCCGAGTNTTTTTTTTTTTTTTTTTTAGTTTACTACTCCAGTCCGAGCTTTCGCAATTTCGCCGCTCGAACTGCGGGGGAGTGTTAGGATACGCGTGTTAGCTGTATAAGAATTTATAGGGATCAGGATGTACAATTGGCTATGAGATGATGATTAGCAATTTACCTCAAATAGGCCATGTATTCTCCTTATATCTACTCTCTCATTTGTATGTAATAATCATTCATTCAATAATACAATCCATAATCTTACAATTTTACATTGGTATGGCACAATCTTCTTATAATGATCAAGAACCGCATATATCACATACTTAATGGTATTTCTTATTTGCTGGAAATCTCCATTTCGCTTGAGGACAAGCTCATTGTCGGGGAGCGGAGTAAAGTTTATCAGCTTATTTATGTTACTTTTAATATGTTATATTAAGTTCTATATGTTCATGTAGTTTTAAGTAGTTGTCTTACGCACTTTATGTACTACTAATTAGGTAGTTAATTATGTATTACTCGTATTAGATACTAGTAGTTATTACCTGCGGTCAGTGGCGGAGCTAGAAAAATTTTTTTTGGAGGGCCGAAACAATTTTTGTTCCGGAAGAACATTAAATGGGAGGGCCGAAACAATTTTTTTCCGGAAGAACACATAAAATCGCGAAAAAAATACACTAACGGACTTAGGCTTAGGGGGGCCGGGAACCTTCCCGGTCCCTTAATAGCTCCGCCCCTGCCTGCGGTTGCAACTTGCAGACAGTTATAACTTGCAGTTTGTATTTCCTTATATATGGAGTATGAAATAATGAGAAAAGAGAAGGCAAGCTGTCTTTTCTAGAAAGTTTGTGTTTAAGAGATCGGAGAGTACTCTCTAACGAGCTCTCAAAGTTCCTGAGTAAATCAAATAAGAAAGACATAACGGCAAAGAAACACTCTAATCCCTCATCAGATTTCACCCTACAAAGACATCTAAAAAGTCGGGACCATAATGGTTTGTCTTGAGAACTTGTATTGTATTTCTAATATTAACTTTATTACCACATAGATCCAATGCTACATACATCAATATGAATGTATATACAGGATCATTATCAATGGATGATACATAAATCATATGAGATACATTATGCAACAAGTGAACAATTACTAAAGGTCATTCGCGACTGCAAAATGGTGACGAAAAAGGTTCATGAATACCACAGTCGCGACTTATTTTCAAGAAACACATCCGGAATAATGGTAAAAATGACTGGCCATCGTCAAATTTCACTACCGAGACGTAATTTCAAGAAATACTTTTACGTTACATGGTTCAAATTTGGAAATGTTCTAAAGACATAGACATTACATAACCCCTAAGATATGGGATCTAATTAAAACATCCCTTATATGTCTTATAACGCTGCTGCAAGCGGGTTCCTATTCCACACGAGAGGCTGGAACTCCTCCTCGAGCGTTTCTTCAATCTTCTCCCATGGCATCTTGTGCTTTGCTAGTTGTCGTTTCTTTGCTGGCACTCCGAATGTTTTTGCAGAATTCTGAAATAAAATGAAATTAAGTTTAGCAAATACAGTAATTACTTCACACAAACACACGTCTGATTATATAAAGAATGCATATAAAACTGATTTGCCGTAGTGCATATTTTATACTTGTGCTTACCTTATACTTGTGCTCAAGGTACATTCCACAAACCCCGTTTTTAATATCAGTGTTTCTCTCCATTAGAATGTACCCTTCCAGTCCCCAGTATGTTCCCCATGAATTCTTGACGATCCAATAGTCCTTACCATCTTGTGAGCCATAACCAACGATTAGCACTGCGTGGTCTATACTATATGCACTGCTTGAGCATTGTCCATTATATACACCCTGATTCACATATTCATAAGGAATTAGTTTCAGCTATGACAACGAATAGATAAAATGAAAATATAGCGCTAAAAAGTTATGAATCATATATACTTACCCCAGTGTATAGTTGAAAATCATAAGCCGAACCCTGAATACCAATAGTAACAGGGGTACTTGCCACAGCACAGAAAACTGCATCTTCATTTGATTCTACTTCCACATAGCTATCAAGCGAGACAACTGTCTTTGCCGTCTGTTATATTGTAACAAAAGTCAATTAACAAATAAACCAACTCTAACTATCATAGTAAAAAATTCATATATGTTACATAGATGAAATGGATGAAACTTGACGGTCAATAGTACCTTTGTTTTGTCACATTTACCATCGCGGCCATTAGCACTGGTGTATGGATAATCGGCTTCCGAATCAATCCCACCATTCTTAATAATCCATCTGTAAGCAGTGTCCATGTTTCCACCATCGCACCCATAATCATACGTGTCACAGTCGACAAGCTCTTGCTCGGAGAGTCTAATGAGGTCACCGGTGGCTATTGCATTAGCACTTTCAATGGATCCAGTCACTGAGAATGCCCAACAACTTCCTACATATACCAAAGTTAATGGTCACTTAAAAATAGCAATACGCCTCGTATAACTAAGGGATCCTGGGAGCAGTAGACCATATATAAGGAGTGCAAAACTTAAAATCAAATGTTGTTTTGATCTAGAGTAGTTTCCTACATAAGTAATCAAGCATTGCATAATTTTCAACTTATTTGGCTATTAATAAGTGATAAGTTTTATTTTTATTTTATTTTATTTTTTNTTGTTTTATTTATTATTTTTTTTTTTCTAACTAACGGTTGTTTTGCGTAGTAGTATGTGAGTATGCTCATTAATTGAGGAGATGTTGATTCAAGTTTGGCCCACTACAACTTTATAGTTACGTGACCGGACCGAAAATTGATTTGGTCCAAAACTCCGGCTTAGGTCCGAACCAAAATGTTCAGTCAAGGTCTGTCAGTCCGGTCTGGTTCGTCGGTCCGGTTCGATCCAACAAAACATAATAGCCGTTGCGTGTAAGATTGAACCGAACCAAAGACCGAAAATGAGCAAAAAAGTGAACCGCCGGACTGAAATACGTTCGGTCTAATCCGGTTCGGTTCGGTCCGGTCCAAACCTATCATGCTCACCCCTAGTTACGTATTACATTTTATGTGTTAGATTTTCCCTTCTACAACATGCCAAATAAGTCATGCCTTTTTATAAATGTAGAATAGTTGCACATTTGACTAACAAAAGTAAGAAATGAATCTTAATACTCAACTAAATATGCCTTTTGACAAATCTTAACTAGATCGCTTTCATGATTAATATATATTATCTATAATATCCAAAACATACGTGTTATATTTGTCTTATGGCTAATATAATCAAACTAAATGACAATTTTGTCCATTATCTACCAGTACCATGCATATAGCAGCAGTAAATCTTGACTACAAACCTACATCAACTAATACATGTTCCTTTTCAAAATAAACAAAGTTGTGATAAAAGCTATGAAAATAAATAAAAGTTTCTAGTGTAAAAACTTTAAAAAAAAATAAAAATAAAAAAAAAATAAAAAAAATAAAAAAATAAAAAAATAAAAAAAAAGAAAAACAAATAAACAAAAAAAAAACAAAAAATAAATAAATAAATAAAAAATAAAATAAAAAAAAATAAAAAAATTTCTAAAGAATTAAATGCTTACCACACTGGCCTTGGTCCTTAATTGGTGTAACTACTCCTTTGTCTCTCCAATCCAAAGAAGTTGGTGCATCACAAGTCCTCGAACTTACAGTCATGTTCCTCGTAACACCCCCCATCTTTAATTCATTACTTCTAGGCCCCTTAACTTTTGACATGTACATCTCTTTAAACTCCTCATTACTCAAGTCAGCAAACTTGTTCAATCCCACAGTATGATCTAGCTCTGACTTCCTCTGTGAGTTTTTCTCCAATATGAACTTTATACTTTTTTTAAAGTTCTCAAGCCTAAGCTTCTCCTCTTCTTCATGTTGGTATGTTTTGCCATGCAACTCTTTCCATTTTCCAAATAACTCACTAACTTTCTCACTTGATAAAATATCATTTTCTTGACCCTCAAGTATAGAAAACTCACTAGGAAGGGTTGTTGATATAGAGTATGATGATGATAATGATAAAACATAGGTTAAGAAAATGAAAAGTGTGAGAATGGAATTTGAGGTAGCCATTTTAGCTAGTGAGCTAATGAATCTTGGAATTAGTTTTTATTTATATAGAGGTTTGAATCTTTTGGTTTGTCCTACCTAACCATTGGTGAGTGGACAATAATGTAGTGAAATTATCTTGCATGATGAAAGTACCAAAATGGACTTTGAAATGTTGGTATGAGTTGGTTTATGATGTGGGTGTTTTGGTAATTTGATAGTGAGTATGAAATGTCTACCTTGTTGTCTACTATTTGAACACACACTCTTTTAAAAAGTGGTCTTTCTAATCTTATTTAAAGATATGAAATATCTTATGGACAAAAATTTATTAACTTAGGATATTTTTTAAGGGTGACATTAGAGGCACTTCTATAGGTTAGCACCCCGTTTAAGCTACTTTATCAATACGTGAATAAAAAAACACACTTAGTTTTTATCGTTTTCTTTTTCGTATTTTCTGCCTTTTAATATTTTTGATTTATCAAATTTTATATTTTCTATTTTGTACTTTCAATTTTATAACTTTATAGTAAAAAATAAATTATCCGTTTAGGGAGGATCCAAGGATATGTAAAACCTATGCCATTTTATAAATGTAACAAAGAGTTTTAGTTAAAGAAATCCCATTGTTTTGTTAACTTTCTTTTCTGGCATACTTTATGACCTAAAATTATTCGTCAACCATTTTAGAAAGTCTTTTTTTTTTTTTAATACATTTTCTAGAAATACTATGCTTTAGTTAAATACGTAGTAGTAATACAGCAGTTCATAAACAAATACTACATTAGATTTCTAACTAGATATACCAAAAAAAAATACTTCATTTAAATAAATGGAACAACAATAATAAACAACTACGTATATATATATATTTAATGGGTTTTTTTATCTTGTGCCTTATAACAAGCACAAAAAATACACAAAAAGTACGAGAGACCCACAAAAAAAATTTAGAGATCCATAAAATATGTATTTTTTGTGTGTTATTTAGTACTTTTTGCCCTTCTTATAGTAAAAACCATATTTAATTATCTAGTTGATATTCACGTGGATATTGAGCATCTAGAAGGATGGGTTGGTGCTTTAACCAAGTTGCAACGTTACATACTTCATCATAAATTGAACGTTAAGGGCATATTCGGACCATTTTGTATCATTCATTATCTCTATCTTATTGTACAAAAGTAATTTGTACATCATTTCATCTATTTTATACACCATACAAGACATGCTATGGTTGAGTTCAGATCAAGGTAATAAATAGCGCGATACTTTGCATGGTGTCATGATCAAACCTCACGTCTTAGCTGCTAAGGCGAAACTTTTGCATTTGTAAGGCGGCTTTTGCGTTTATAAGGCGTGTCATAAGGTGACACAAAATACAAAAATATTTATATATTTATATAATATTCATATATATCAAGTTTACAAAAAGAAGTGACATAAGACGTGACGTAATGATATGACCAAATCTCACGTCTTTGCAAAGCCTTTGCTGAGTCTTTGCACGCCTTTTAAAACCGTAGTCCAGATTATCAAATCTATAATATATTATATTTGATGTGCTAAATAACTTTGTGTAGTACAAAATAAAGTTTTCAAAAAGCTTGTTCTTTTTTAGGATGGTAAGAAAAGAAAATGGTATAGGTGAGTCCAGATTATCAAGTGAAGAGGAGGTAGGTAGGGAAGCCAAAACAAGACAAGTATGGAAAGATAATTTGTTTAACATGCGTTGGAGTGATTTAAAAGAAAAGAAAAAAAAAATTACATATAGATGATAGGTAATAAATTTATCACGTTAATTACTGGTGTATTTGTCATGGGGCTTGTGGTCTATTGAGTGAAGCTTATTAAGTTAAGCGTGCCCGGGTGAGAGTAGTACCGGTTTGGGTGACCAACCGGGAAGTCCTCACTTGGTGACCACAAGCTCTAATGATATTAGGCAATGAAGTGGAGAGCATGTGAGACATTAATTGCACAGGTTCGAATCCGAGCCGGCCCCGGTTTTCATCCGACCGTTACTCCAGCGAGAAAATTTGTGTGGAGGCGGTACGGTTTCCGGACGGAAGCCGTTTACATCCCCGCTACTCCAGCGTGGGCCCGGTTCAGACAACATAGTATGGGTATGTGGTGGATGAGGGCCTGCCAATGTGGTGGGTGCGACTCTAAACCAAAAAATTGAAAGTCGCCTTCCAAAAAAAAAAAAAAACTGGTGTAATTTTCTACTGCAACTGTTTTTGATTACTTTGTTATTTTATACGTAGTTTTATTATAAGAGTAAATTGCAAAAATCGTCTTTGTGGTTTGGCCAAATTGCACGTTTTGTCTTTGTGGTTTAGTAAGTGCAAATACGTCCTTATTTTGCATTGTTACGTGCACTTTTGGTCCTTCAACAGTGAAATTTGGCAAATCACAAGGACGATTTTTGCAATGATGGAGGACCAAAAGTGCACGTAACAGTGCAAAATAAGGACGATCTTTGCACTTAATAAACCACAAGGATGAAACGTGCAATTTGACCAAACCACGAGAACAATTTTTGCAATTTGTTTGGCCACTTCAATATTCATTTATCTCTTATCAAATTTAAATATAAAAAAAAGATTAAGTATCAAATACTAGCCGGTAATTAAATTGGTGAGCAACTTCAATAAGATTCAAATAAGGGACAACTTCAAGAAATTAAAAATGACTTTGAATACATATTTACTAGCTAATGTGGTATCAACCCGGTAAGTATAAGAACCAAAAGTTGAAGACAAAAGGATCATAAGGGATCAACAATGCCTTAATAATCTTATATGATAAATCTAATGAGTTTAACTCATATGATTTCTTAGATATTTAGGTAGGATTTTTCAAGGAATTGAAGAAATGAGTGAGATAAATATAATTTTGAAAAAGTTAAGACAAGTACGATTTAATAAAGAATAGTAAAACATAAATCTTTCACTCGTGCACTTAAACAAGTATAAAATACAAAGAAAAAAACACAGAAAACCCTAAACCTATCAATGGCCGATCGATCCCTTTAACCCTTACAACCTCCAAATCGTTTCTCTAACCTTTTAATCTTGTTCTAATCCTACTAACGGCTGTGTTCTAGACGATTTCAGTCTTGAAACATTGTTTTTATTTGGATTTAGGCTCGATTAAGTTAGGGTTTCGTCTCTTTGGTTCTTGGTTTTAATCGCTCGGTAGGTTTCTGTTTTTT
>LBNU01030171.1:0-13995 GCA_014162995.1 Artemisia annua | reverse complement strand
CCCCCCCCCCCCCGCGCCAAGGCCTTTCAACCAGGACCCACAACAGCCAAAGCAGGGAAGAAGTATGGCTTCATCAGGCACCCACTCATTCTAGTCAAGGGCTCTTCTAGAACCCATACATTTCCATCTTTACAAAAGGCTTCAGGGTCCTACAAACACTCACCTTGAGGGAGAAACTACATGCCCTCTTGGTGGTACACTGAAAAGACCAAGTAGGGTCATTTTTGCATCCCTCACTATTCCATTCATCCCATTTACCACCCTTCCGGTCCATTTACCCTACCATATGGGAAACCTACTTTATGATTAACTTGAGACCAAACACAATGATATTCACAATCTTTCCAAAATAGCTACCATCATCTCATATGATCCCCAACTCCTAACTTTATCCTGAGTAGTTGATTTGTTTTGAATAGCCATCCATTCTTTCTATTATCTAAATACATATTTCTCATTTACCACCTTACAAGTTATTAGAGAATTAGTCGATGAGCAAACTTTAAAATTTTCGGAGCTTTTTTTATTTGAACAAAAAATTAATAATCACATATAAACTAGCAAATATAATGATATAATACAATTTATGCTAATCCACCATAACCTTAAACATAAGCACATTGATAAGAGAAATGCTAAAATACACAAAATTTACAAAAAAAACTTCACTTAGGGCCCGTTTGGTTAGTGCTTTTAAAGAAAAAATATGACTTTTACGATGAATACTAATGTTTGGTTTCTTTTTGAAAAGAAAATATAAGGACTTATAGCAAAAAAATAGGGATCTTCAAATCCCAACTTGATGACCACCTTTTCATTTGATCCTACTAAATTGTGGGCCCTCTATTATTTTCATCCACTTGTTTTTTTAATTTTAACCTTTCAAATGTTTTTTAATTTCAAAAATAGCTTATTTTAAACTTTTAAAATACATATTTTTCTCTATCCTCATTTAATTTAAACCTCAAATCCAAATCCAAATTTTTAACTTTATATCCAAATCCTAATCCTAATCATAAACCCACCTACAAACAAAACGGGCCCTTAATGATGTGTAACAAAATAATTTGTTAAAAAAGAGAGAGTTATAAATGAATAAAGTCAATGAGTGATCCAAGTTTCATGTCACATCATAGTGTGGGTCTAGCAAAGCTCCATTAATAAACTCCACTCGCGCTAAATACCACCAAGTCAACTTTAGAAAAACCCAATCAAATGTCTCAAATTTTATAAACATATAGAAAAGAAGCTAAAATGCACCTCTAAACCACCTTTGTTATCTACCAATATCCTAATCACAATCACAACCCGGATTTTGGATTTACTCGAGAAGGGTTACATTTAAATCCTTTCCATGAATATAATTAATGGATATTTGTTTTTTTGTTTTTATAGCACTGAAAATAGAATATAAAAGCGCAATTTATTGTTTAAAAAAATAATTAATTAAACAAATTGATTTAGGATGATTAAGAGGTTCACATCAAATGATTAAGTTTATTGAAATGTTTGTTTAATTACTGTCCCATGAGGTGAGATCTATGCAAAACAAGTATCACTTAAAAAACAAATAAGCCAATCTCAACCATCCATCTACCTTTCATCTAATGGCTAAGATCAAATAAAAAATAACAAAGGGAGGGCAAAATTGGCATTTTAGCTCTTTAATATAAAAACCCACTTTCCACCCTTTTTTAAAAACAACATATCTTGCAAACGGTAAATCTTCAAGCTACGAAAAATACACCATCGCGACGAGAAAAAAAATATTTTTCTATAGATATGCATTGTTATAATAATAATAATAATAATAATAACAACAACAATAATTAAAAAAAAAAAAAAAAAAAAAAAAAAAAAAAAAAAAAAAAAAAAAAAAAAAAAAAAAAAAAAAAAAAAAAAGTTGTTTGTCACATAAACTAAAATGCGACACAATGTGTTGAACTAGGTTGAGATTCTATCTTCTTCACTTAAATTACGAGGTTGCACAGAGAATGTGAATCTCGGGTCATGTTGGCCAACATAGCCTGGTCGGCAACATGTTAATATGTTGAAACTGGTTTAATCTCAAAACATGAACTAATCTATTTTTGAAAACAAGTCAAATGAATTTTGTTTCCTATGACCAAACAAATCAATGCATTTGAGTGATATCAGCAAATAAATACATGTTTTGTATTTCAATATCACATGTTTATTGCTTATAATTATTGCATTTACTTAAGATTTGATACTTAATTGCTTTGTATTTGCATTTTAGGCTAAAAAAAGGAGCAATGAACCAAAAGATACAGAAATATGCAAGAACTAAAGGAAATTGAAGCATTTGTCTCAGAAGTTTGATATAGCGTACCCATGACCAGTGGATACGACATATCCACTAGAACATAAGTCAATCAGAAGTCAAAACGGCGTATTCAATTGGAGCTGATACGCCGTATCCAATTCTTATTACGCATGCAGAATTTAAAGTTTAGGGCTAATACAACGTATCCGATTTATGGATACGTCGTATCAATGTCTGGCTTGGAATATTCCGATTTAAACCACCCTAAAAACGATAGGCATACACAACTAGTCTCCTAGGGTTTTCTAGAGCTAAATTCCAGCATTTAAAAGCTACAACATCAAGAGGAAGAGGATCAATCATCATTAACTTAGGTTAAATTCGGTTTGCATATGGATTTCACTATGAATTCAACTTGTTTATCGTTTTCTACACTTGTTATTACGATTACTAACTGGTTTTTTTATTCGTATTATTTAATATGTTAGTGTTAGGTTCAGTCTTGCCATTTGATAATTATGTGGATTAAATTTGATTGAAATTGGTGTAAACGAAGGTAAATAAATAATTTGATGGCTTATAAGTTACTTTCAAAAAATGACTGACCTACATAAATAAATAAATAAAACCCTTAGAAGTTGAGTGACCTCCCAGGCTCCCAACATTAAAATTAGGAGGCGTATTAGATATGAGAGATCATCGTTTTGAAAAGTAAATCTATACTATCTATAATGGAAAAATGGTCAAACTTGAAAAAGTTGAGTCTTGAAAGTTGAGTATTGAAAGTCAAATGTGAGAGAAAATTAATGTAATTAATACTCTTATTAAAACACCCCATTACTTAAAAGTACAATGATTTATTCACATTGTACAACCAATTAAAACATATATACTAAATTAAATACAACCAATTAAAACACAAACCGGGTTGACCCGGGACGCTTCAAACCCGGCGGGTTGACCCGGTTTTATTTGACCCGTTTTTGACCCAACCTAGCAAGTTGACCCGGTTTAAATCGACCCATTTTTCGACCGGAACGGTTCAACTGGTTGAACTACCCGGGTCGAACCGGGTTTCAAAACATCATCCATTGCTTAAAAGTATAATGATTTATTCACATTGTACAACCAATTAAAAACATANATTAATGTAATTAATACTCTTATTAAAACACCCCATTACTTAAAAGTACAATGATTTATTCACATTGTACAACCAATTAAAACATATATACTAAATTAAATACAACCAATTAAAACACAAACCGGGTTGACCCGGGACGCTTCAAACCCGGCGGGTTGACCCGGTTTTATTTGACCCGTTTTCGACCCAACCTAGCAAGTTGACCCGGTTTAAATCGACCCATTTTTCGACCGGAACGGTTCAACTGGTTGAACTACCCGGGTCGAACCGGGTTTCAAAACATCATCCATTGCTTAAAAGTATAATGATTTATTCACATTGTACAACCAATTAAAAACATATCTACCAAATTAAATACAACCAATTAAAACACAAACCGGGTTGACCCGGGATGCTTCAAACCCGGCGGATTGACCCGGTTTAATTTTGACCCGTTTTCGACCCAAGCTAGCAAGTTGACCCGGTTTAAATCGACCCATTTTTCGACCGGAGCGGTTCAACCGGTTGAACTACCCGGGTCGAACCGGGTTTCAAAACATTATTCATTACTTAAATGTACAATGATTTATGCACATTGTACAACCAATTAAAAACATATCTACCAAATTAAATACAACCAATTAAAACGCAAACCGGGACGCTTCAAACCCGGCGGATTGACCCGGTTTAATTTGACCCGTTTTCGACCCAACCTAGCAAGTTGACCCGGTTTAAATCGACATATTTTTCGACCGGAACGGTTCAACCGGTTGAACCACCCGGGTTTCAAAACATTATTTTTCGTTTATAACCTATAAACTTTTTTTTTATCAATAAACTATCTGTCGATATAAAATCCCGTTGCTATGCACGGGTACTCGTCTAGTANATTTTGACCCGTTTTCGACCCAAGCTAGCAAGTTGACCCGGTTTAAATCGACCCATTTTTCGACCGGAGCGGTTCAACCGGTTGAACTACCCGGGTCGAACCGGGTTTCAAAACATTATTCATTACTTAAAAGTACAATGATTTATGCACATTGTACAACCAATTAAAAACATATCTACCAAATTAAATACAACCAATTAAAACGCAAACCGGGTTGACCCGGGACGCTTCAAACCCGGCGGATTGACCCGGGACGCTTCAAACCCGGCGGATTGACCCGGTTTAATTTGACCCGTTTTCGACCCAACCTAGCAAGTTGACCCGGTTTAAATCGACATATTTTTCGACCGGAACGGTTCAACCGGTTGAACCACCCGGGTTTCAAAACATTATTTTTCGTTTATAACCTATAAACTTTTTTTTATCAATAAACTATCTGTCGATATAAAATCCCGTTGCTATGCACGGGTACTCGTCTAGTTGAACTAAAAAGACAAATAATTGACAAGGAATTTAAAGGAAGTTGAAATCAATTAGAGGAAAATCGTCTTCACCTAATTAATCATCTGTATGTGTCCTCGTCTTCACCTAATTAATCATCTATATGTGCATCAGTGCGTATGATATGATTCATCGTATGACATGGTTCATTCGTTGAATGTTTAATTAATAACCTAATTAGAGATTCTAAGGTAGTGTAGACTTAGTTTTGATCGCTAAAACTTATACATATGTCCATGTCCAGTAACTGTCTAACTCCATTATTCATGGAAATTGTCTAGTTAATGCATATTTTCGCCAACTAATTGTTATGACTTGTTTGTGATGTTATATGACTAACATCACTTAACTCATTGTAAATGTCGATTTACCTTCGTTAACTCCAACCTAATAGTCTACTACTTTTAGCTTAGTTAGGATATCGACACTGTCACTAACCACAATTGATATAGTTCATATGTTATGAATCGAGTAACAAACAATTAAGTTTGGTGACGTGATTTTTATTACTAACCAATAAATTAATCATAGCAAATACAAAGACGAAAGGATCTAGCAACAAGCATAATAACTATCTAATAAGGAATCAATTAAACCAAATGAATCCTTTCGTATCTAATATAGAATCATAAACAGGCAAACACTAAAGGTGTTTAGCCCATAACCTTCAATTATGATCTCAGGGTCGTTTTTTATTTTTTTGACAAGAAAACCTTTCACCGTTTGATAAAGGTTATAGCGTAGCATGTAGTATGTTTGTGTAATTGTATCGTGCTCGATGACATATTCCAAACTTCAGTCATATGATGGAAAAGTCATGTTAAGTACATATTTGCTATAAGCACTAGCCAGAGGCCATTTGGGGTTGCAGAAAGCAAACATCATGCTCGTGAATACCAGAATACAGCATATCACAAAAACCATAATATCCTTAAGAGAGCCAACACGTCTGGCCATTGTCACAATATGAGCCACCGTCCGGGACACTTGATACTTGTTAATGGTGTGATGTACGTCGCTGTGTGAGCTAAGTGGTGTTGGGATATGGACATTTACAGTATATAAAGTAGGTTTGTTGACCATCTAGTATCGAGATGTCAGAGAGATCCGAGTCCATGATAAAGAGTAAGATAAATGATGAAAAAAAGTAAACAAGCTAAGAGAAAAAGAACCAGTTTAAGAGTACCGGCACATTCAAGTAGATAGGCAAATGAATTATGAAATGATTGAAATCCATTAAACTTGGTTTCTATTTATAGAGTTAAAAATCTTTCAACTTGTGTTACAAGCACTACTACATTTTCCACTTATAGCGATGGTGTCGAATATGTTGTCACTAAATCTTATAGTGACGACACGTGGTCTCATTAAATTCTGTCTTATTGAGATTATTGAGAGAATGAGAGTGTGCCATATTTGGCTCGAAACTCATTTAATTCTCATTAACTGAAATGTTAGATACAGGGTCCTATTTATAGAAAATAAAGTCAAACTAAAAGTCAACAAAGCTAAAACTACAACTAAATTGTTGCAAACACTACTGAATTACTACAACTACATCACATATTACAACTACACATTTACATGTAATCACAATGAACTTGAGCTCTGTATTGAATCTTGAACTTGGATGGCTTTATAAGCTTGTTTTGCTGAGACACTTGATGAACATGGTGTGTTGGACTTGTAGAACTTGTACTGATGTGGTTTTAGATGTGCCAACAGATCTCAGGATTGGACCATTTGTTTTCAATATAGTAATTTGTATTAACCATTTTGTAGTGAGTTTGTGAGTGAGTGAATGAAATATTTTGATGCAGTGAATGATAGGACTTGTACACGAAATTTGGAGGGAAAAATAACAAGAATATAACTGTAAATATGATTGATTAAATAACTGTAATACAAGGTATATATATATATATATATATATATATATATATATATATATATATATATATATATATATATATATATATATATATATATATATATGTTATGAACAGACATGTTTGAAAGGGTATGTTGGTTCAATTATGACCAAAAGTCACAACCTTTCACATGTTAACTATCATAAACGAATCCTAACCATAACTAACTATAATAACTGTCATTTGACAGGTCATCAATCCTATTCATTCAACCTTATTGGTCGAATATAAGTCTGCAAATAATAATACATAATATTGTCTATAATAAACTTAGAAATAGTAGCATTTGGACTTATTAAATCCAACACTCCTCCCTAAGTTCAAATGCATGATCCTTCTGTCTTGGTTCAAAATATGACTGTGAAATCATCATTGCAGTCATTGTCTTCTTTGGTCCCTTCATTGTTCTTGCTTGTATTTCCTTTATCATAATGAGTGCTGATCTGATGTTCTTGGCAAATGTCAGTTCTTGGCAAATGTCAGTGGGATTTTCAAGTTTCACCCCAAAGTGCTCAATCCTTTTATTCCTTTGAATGTCCATTGCAGTGGTATTAGTCACGTGATCTTCTCGACCTTAATGGCATTTTTCCTTGCCTTTTGAAACATGTTCATCTGTTTCATAGTGTGACACCCTAGCTGTGTTATAATAACAGTTGAAAATATTCAAATATAGGTTGTAGCAATCTTTTATATCCTGACCATATTTCCTTTCTAGGCCAAAAATTTCAGCAATATAAGGAAAATCATTTGAAAAATCTACACTTAGGTATCCTCCTAGTGTTTCAATAAGTTTGTGAAGATCCATTAAATGGATTTCTTTCCCATGTATCCTGGGTGGTAAGGGTCCTGCAATTTCCTTTTAAGATAGACAGAATAGAACCATTTATAAACTTTGATGAATTTTTCTCTAAAACTATCCCATTCTTGACTAATTAACAAATCATCTTTAAGTAAATCTAAGAATGAAATGTAGTCATTAAAGGATTTAATAGGAATTGGAAGATTTACACCTTTCACAATGACATAGTCATTGTCTTGTGATGTGTTCTCTGCAGTTGTAGAATTCAGTGTACACATGAAATCAATATGTCCATCTTCTTCACATATGTTGCATTTGTGTGAGAAAGTAACTGCCATTTCTTCCTTGTGTTCTTCCTTGTGTTGAGAACTCTCATCAAGCATCCTAAAGTATCCTTCCATGTATTCACTTTGCCTTTGGTTCATCTTATTCTGATCAAAGAAACAATCTGATGGGGTTTTGAACATAGGAATAGGTTTGCACCTATTTCCTTTGAAAGTGAGTTCCAAACCTTATGCCTCCATTTGTGTTGCAGAGAGGATATTGAGAGATACTTCTGGTGTATAGTGTACACCAGGGATGATAAGGATCTCTGATCCTATTTTGATTTGTACCTCTCCAATTCCATGCACAAACATAAGTTTCTTTTGTTCTTCAATTTTCTCAACTGAGAATTTCACTTTCAATTTTGAAAACAGATGCATGTTAGAGCAAACATGCTTGTTGATTTTGTTGCTTACATACCAAATTTGGTTCCATCCTTGTTCATCAGTGCCTTCCACCATAAAATCAGTGGATAAGTGGATGAATTCAGGGTATGTAATTTGGATTTGTGGTGTGTGAGTGATGATTCCATGGCCTGCAGATTCTGTGAGACTTCCTTCTTCTGGACAGTTTTTTGCTATATGTCCTCTTAGTCTGCACTTGAAACAGATATAGTTCTTGTGCCTCTCCAATGCTGCCTTCTTCTGTGATAACCTATTGTTATGCACATGAATTTCTTCTAGTTTCTTTCTCAGCATCTCCTTGCATTCCTTTGATATTTGTTTGATTCGATTGCCAAATGAAGACTCACTGTCCCTTTTGATTATCTTTGGACAAACTCTTTCTGAGATCTGTTGTCATTGAAACTCCCAGGCTTTTGGCTCTGATGCCACATTTTAGATGTGCCAACAGATCTCAAATTAGGATTGGACCATTTGTTTTCAATATAGTAATTTGTATTAACCATTTTGTATTGCGTTTGTGAGTGAGTGAATGAAAGATTTTGATGCAGTGAATGATAGGACTTGTACACGAAATTTGGAGGGAAACATAACAAGAATATAACTGTAAATATGATTGATTAAATAACTGTAATACAAGGTACATATATATATATATATGTTATGAACAGACATGTTTGAAAGGGTATGTTGGTTCAATTATGACCAAAAGTCACAACCTTTCACATGTTAACTGTCATAAACGAATCCTAACCATAACTAACTATAATAACTGTCATTTGACAAGTCATCAATCATATTCATTCAACCTTATTGGTCGAATATAAGTCTGCAAATAATAATACATAATATTGTCTGTAATAAACTTAGAAATAGTAGCATTTGGACTTATTAAATCCAACATGTGGCCTTCTTTACGTCTCCATAGGTTAAATATTGACCGTGACTGAAAGATCGAACGTCAACAAACTTATAGCGACTACTTTGTCGTCGCTATAGGTTATAGTTAAAATCAAAGATTTAATATGGACTTGTGTTGTTGTCTAGGAAAGCTTTAACGAGGACATTTCATCGCTAAATGTTTTGGTCAAAGACGGGGCCAAGAAAGTGAGCTTTTGTCGTTTAGCGGAGACATCCGTCAATGCTATAAATCCCCCGATGCAAGAAGTCCAAATTGGCGTAGTAAGACCATTAGTGTTTGAATATGGCCTTAAAGTTCACGAATTGCTCATGAGTCATGATCAAAATTAACGGTCTGTTTTTTTATTTTTGCAGTTTTTACTCCTTTGGGCATCTATTGTAATCATAGGTTTCTTGCAGGAGCTAGCAATCGACAAACTTTAGAATAAATGTGTAAGATTATATGAGTTCATGACGTGACATTGATATAGACTTTTGAAAGTTTATACCATTGAGATGCTTTTAGTTCTTTATTGTAATTTCTTGTATTGTCCGTTCCTCTTAGGTTCTTGTGTCGTGTAATTTTTTCCCCAACTTTTTGTATTATATTGTCCAACTCTTGTATTCTCCAATTCGCTTTTTTTGTTTGTTGTCGTCGTCGTCGTCAAATTCTCTTAGTTCTTTATTGTAATTTGTTGTGTTGTCCAATTCTCTTAGGGGCTAGGGTTGCATTGTCCATTTCTTCTAGGTTTTTTTGTGTTTGTGTCATATTATTTTTTATTTTTATCTTTTTATTATTATTTTTTTATTATTTTGGTTCTCTTGCATTTTGTTTAATTTCAATACAACTAGAAAGATAACTTTATATCACAAAGAAAAAAAAAAAAAAAAAAAATCCAAACGTTTGTTTAATTAAGGTGTCATAATAAGTTATTAGGACAGTCCTGACTCATCAACCCAAACAACAATATGCACTATATACGTAAGAAAAAAAATCACCAAAGTGAATAAATTAATTATTGAACACAACATAGCGTACATGAAATCAAAAGCAGCAGATGAACGTGAATGTAAGACATGCACGCCAAAAGATGAATACTACATCAACGAGAAATCCAAAAGCTTACAATCAACTAGAGACCCATACTTTGTCACCTTTAGCGTTTGTAAAGCCAGACAAACGTGTTCTCTTTCACTTAATTAGGAGGCTGGTTTTAAGTGTTTCTTCTGTGGTTGGCGTCTTGTTTGTAATGGATTGCTGCTTCTTTTGAACAACGATCTATCACAAACCTATAAAACACAGAAAAGAGAGAGTACGAATTAATACTACTAATAGAAATATGTAATATTTTACCCGTTCAAGAAACCTTGTACATGACAAAAAGTTAATTATGTCACACTTTAAGTTTTAGTAGTAACACTCTTTTATGAGATTATATATGAGTACTGCATGCAAAAACTACGGAATAATAATATAACAGTGATATGTATATACAAAGTACAGAATCATGAATTGATTTGTGTTGTAGTGATGAAAAAACGAAATATCATATATATCCTGACCCAAAAAAGTGATCGGTAAGAAAATGTACATTACCTTTGCGCAATCTCCTCCTGGTTGACCACAGCATTCGTATCCCTCAGGGCAACAGTAATTATCTCCACAACACACCGGTAAACTCTCGTTACAACAAGCATATGCAGAGTGTGATGAAAGGTAGATGAACAAAAGGAAAAGAGCGAATATGGATTTTAAGGTACCCATATAAGTTAGTGATGAGCTAATAAATTAAATGAATCTTCTTGAAATAAGTTTCTTAATTTATAGAGGTTTCAAACTTATGGATTATCGCACCTAATGACCTAATTTTCTCCGTGCCTGCATGGACTGTGGACAATTATGTAGCCATATTATCCTGACTGGTTGAAGTACCAAAATGCCCATTGAGGTATTGCATGAAATCAATGGATTTGGATGACGGACAAATATTTTTATAGGGATGGTTGTTTTTAGAATAGCATTTTACTATTTTAACAAGCTTTTCAAAAAGGTTTTTCCATTAAACTAAAGACTTGGTAAAAAGCTTTTGATGAATTTTATTTATTGTAAAAAGCTATTGGGTACTAAAGACTTGGTAGATTCAAAGCTTTTGCAAAAACCCTTTGGTCATTAATGAGTTAGCATTAAATGCATTTAATGCAATCACTTTAAAAAGCTTTTGATGACTTGTTACCATTGTAGATGCTCTAAGTATATAAAGAGAAAACACTTTCTCAGTTAAAACTTACAAAATAAGTAGCTGTTCTAACAAAGTAGCCCTACTTATAAAAAGCGATTAACCTAATAAGTATTATATAGTTAATTGCAATTTAATCACAAATTTTCCTAACTTTAACTTACTCCAAACTCATATATGTACACAGAGCCGTATTGAGGGTGTACGAGGTGTGCAATCGCACAGGGCTCTAAATTATAAGGGCCTCAATTTCTTATTATTTTTTTATATATAATATGTATTTATATGCATAAGTATTCTAGAATGTGACTACAAATGTTGATTTATGATGTTGCATTGAAAAAAGTTGTCGGGAAAACATTATTTAACTTCTATTACTAGATTTCGTTTTTGTAGTTAAATTAAACTTTGCATAAAGCCTCCGCAAACCTAGAGACGGCAGTGTATATACACACAAAATAAATATGGACACACATTAACGATAGTATACACTAGGGATGAGCATGGTTCTGGAACCGGTTGGAAACCGAAACCGGTGGATCCGAGAACCAATTTTTCCTAAAAGTGGGAACCGAGAACCGAACCGTATATAGTTTTTGGTTCCAGTTCCGGTTCTGGTTCCAGTTCTTTTGGATCTATCCGTATAGGAACCGCTTTTCTATTAAGCTAATACAAAACACAAAAATTAAACTTTTTAAAAACTTGTTACCATTTACATTTAAGCAAATAATTAACAACTAACCATAAACTCAAATAATTAATAATTCTATAGTTACTTTCACTTGTTCATATTTTTAACAAAACAAATGCATAACAATCCGGAAAACAAAATAAAATAACTTAAAACTTTGTCCATCAAAATAACTAAGACCGTTTAGAGTTCCACAGTTTGTTTCTCTTTGTCTCTTCTGGTTAGTTTCTCTAATTGTTCTTCCATATCCTTGTCAATCTCATCGTCTTTAATAAAATCTTCAACATCATCCTAATTAATTTGCGTTCTCAACTTTCTCACCCAATCTTTGGTTCAAATCAAAGCTTCAACAATCGGTGTTGACAAGCGAGTTCTATNGGTGAGAGAGGCTAGAACTCTCGACCTCAGGATCACTCTTATTGCTATGAGACCTACGCGCTAGCCAACTGCCCCACCACCCCATGTGTTAAACTATTTAGTTTCATGTTCTATATAGTATGTTTAGGTTGAGATCATGTTAATTAAATTGTAAGGTAATTGGATTTTAACAAGGATAATAAGAATTACAATGGTATTTTATTACGAACCAAACAAATATAAAATACCATTTTATACAATACTTAATTAGGCAATTATAAAGATTGATTTAAGATAGACCAAACTTTTTTTACTGAATAATCTTCGCCCTCCATCTTTATTTGATCTAATGGATAAAATTAATTTTAGCAATTTAAAAAACACAAATCATTTTTTTTTAATATTAATATCTTTCAAACCGTTAATCGTTAAGCGAAAAAAATATACTATTACGACGAGCATTTAATTATCTTTCTATAGATAGGCACTTCGATATATTTTCGATAAAATTATTTTTTCGTGTTTTTCACGTTTTTTTCGTTACTGAAATTTGCATGAAAAATCATATGTGATTTAACACTAATATCACATGTGATATTATATATCATATGTGATTTAATACTAATATCACATGTGATATTACATATTATATATGATATTACATATCATATGTGATTTAACACTAATATCACATGTGATTTTTTATGTAACTTTTAATAATGAGGGGGAAAAAAAAGAGAGAGAAAAACGTGAAAAAAAACGTTTTTTTTTTGTCGAAAGTAAATCAAAGTGCCCGTCTATAAAAAATAATTAAATGCTCGTCGCGATAGTTTAATTATTTTCGTTTAACGATTAACGGTTTAAGAGATATTTAAATTATAAAAAAATATATGAAGTATTAAAATTTTTTTAATATTAACTATTGATTTCATTTTAAATGGAGGGTATGGATGAGTCCGTAAGATAAGTTGGTATGTAAGTTCTATTCCGTTACTGGATCACATTGACTTGCTAGAAATTATTCATGTTAAAGTGTGATTTTCATTGCCTTTTAATTATTGCCTAAAAAAAAATAAATCTAAACTTCCATTTTCCATACATTATACCTTTTTAAAAGAATCACTTTCTATAATTTTCTGATTTTATGAAACCGGGCCCTTTTATTTCAACTTGCTATCAATCCAAAATCATCTTTAAAAACAAAGAATATGTCATAGGGATGTGCATGGTTCTGGAACCGGTTGGAACCGGAACCGGAACCGGAGGATCCGAGAACCGATTTTTTCTAAAAGTGGGAACCGAGAACCAAACCGAAGATAGTTTTTGGTTCCAGTTCCGGTTCCGGTTCTGGTTCCAGTTCTTTTGGATCTATCCGTATAGGAACCGCTTTTCTATTAAGCTAATACAAAACACAAAAATTAAACTTTTTAAAAACTTGCTACCATTTACATTTAAGCAAATAATTAACAACTAACCATAAACTCAAATAATTAATAATTCTATAGTTACTTTCACTTGTTCATATTTTTAACAAAACAAATGCATAACAATCCAG